>JAASGD010000531.1:0-20676 GCA_023334115.1 Globisporangium megalacanthum
CGCAGGTGTCGAATGCCAGCGTGGCTGCGGCAGTAGCTGCTGTTGCTGGTGGTGGTCGTAGTGCTGGGGCTACTGCTGATGCCACCGCCACTGCTGCTGCTCTTCTTCTTCTTCTTCGACCGACGGTAGTCCTCGTCCTCTTCGTCGTCGTCGCCGCGGCCGCGCTTCTCCGTCGCGTGCAGACGGTCGGCCGCCTGCGCCTCCCGCTCCAGCTCGTCCCACGACGGCGCATCGTCGTCGTCCGACGGCTCCTCTTCCGACGACTCGTCCACGAGCGAAGCAAAGTCCGACTCGCCAGAGCCGCTCGAGTCGCTCGCCGAGTCGTCGTCGTCGCCGCTCGAGCTTGCGCTGTAAGTGCTGTCCTCTGCCTCCTCTTCGTCCTCGTCCTCGTCGTCCGAGCCTTCCATCTACAAGCGTACCACAACGGCCAACGAGTCAGTGATGCCACCCTATCCCCCCTTCACACAACAACAACAACAACAACACAGTGGTGCGGACGCTACCTTGAGGAACTCCCACCCCGCCGGCTTGGGCACGCCGTCGTCGTCCGAGTCGAGGTAGAAGCGATTGTCCGCCTTGATCGTCGCCATGATACTCTTCCAGTTCAAGTTCGCCGTGCCGGTCGTGAAGCAAATGTCAATGTCGTCGAGCCACTCTTTGATCCGCTCGAGTTCGCCGGTCGACACGGCGCTGATGCGCATCGGCGGCGTGTCAAAGTTCTTGAACACAAACACCACGTCAAAGTTCTTGGACGAGAACATGACGCGCTCAAAGTGCACGTGCTCAACTTCGTCGAGCGAGATGATGAAGAACGGCATGTCTGTGAGGCTCACGAGGCAGTGGACTGACGGCTGGAGCAGCACCATCTCTTTGAACGGCGTGCCCATGAACCCGAGCTCTCGGTACGGGATGTCAAACACGACCGGCTTGCCGTACCGCTCCGACACGCCCTCCATCTTGTGGCAGAACTCCTTGAACGTCGTGTTGAGCTTCTCGCGCAACGCCCGCTCGCGGTTCTCTTCGTCGAGCTCGTCGGGGTCGTACATGGACCGGCGGCGGTTGTCGAGCGTCTGCGAGCCCTCAATCACCTCCGTGAAGAACTGCACGTCGTTCTGCTTCTTCTTGCCAATCATAATGTGGTTCTTGAGGTGGAAGTGGATGAGCACGACGAGCTCCTTGTCGCACGGCTGGAAGATCGCGTGCTTGATGTTCGAGTAGAGAATGTCGAGCTTCTGGTTCTTGTTCGTCATGAAGCGCACGCCGTTCGAGTGCGCTTCGAGCGTCCCGTGGGTCTTCCGCCCCGTCACGTGCGGACGCGCCGAGAGGTCAATGAGACGGGGGACGCGCCGGTCGCGCGTGAGCACGAGGTCTTCCTGGACAACGAGGTCCGACTCTTCTTGCTCGCGCTGTTCGCGTTGCTTCACGCGCTTCTGGAGCTCCTTGATGAGCCGGAACTGGTTGTTCAGGTTGTGCGCGTCCGAGGAGCGGAAGCCGAGCTCCTTGATGAACATCTTGTTGGGGAACTTGGCGATCGCAGTCTGCATGGCCGGCAGCACGTCGCGCCCGAGCGACTGGCCGGGGACGTAGAAGTTGATGCGCAAGTACGTCGCCTTGTCCTCTTCCGACTTGCTCACGTTCTTGATCGTCGAGATGTGGAACGGCACGGGCACGCCGTTGATCGGCAGGATGACGCACTCGGCGCGCATGTCGACCATTACTTGCCGCTCGCGCAGCTCCGACGGATAGTCCCGCGGGTCGCGGTACGCGAGGATGCTCTTCTCCCGCTTCCGGTCGTCCGCGTGCTCGTTGTTCTGCTCCTCGAGCCGACGCATCGCTTCCTCGCGCTTGCGGCGCATGAGCTCGGCTTGGTGCCGGTCGCGCCGCTCCTGGTCTGTCTCTTTGCCTTCGAGCTGCCGCTGCTGGTCGCGCAGACGCAGCGTCAGCACCTGGTTCCGCGTGCCCGACGGCAGCGTCTCCGCCGCCCCACGAGACGACGACGACGACGACGACTTGGTCTTCGCTTCCTTGTGCTTGGAACCAGACGCTGCAGACGTCGACGACGACGACGACTTCTTCGGCTTATCCGCGCTGTCGTCGTCGTCGCCGTTGTCGTCAATGTCGTACCGCACTTTGCTCCAGCCCTTGACGACCTTGGTGTAGTACTTGGTCTCGTCTTTGAGCACGACGACCGTGTCGGCGAGGAAGACCGAGTAGCTCTCGAGCTTCTTCTTCTTGCGCTGCGACTCGGGCAGCGGGATGTCCTGGAAGCCAAACGCGACGTTGAACGCCATGCCTTCGGCCACGACGGTCGTGTTCTTGGGCGTGAGGAGGTTGCACGACTCGCGGAACTCGAGCCCAATGCCAAAGCCGAGGTTCTTCGTGAGCTTCGCCAGCAGCGCCGGGTTCCGCGACTGGATAAACTTGCGCACTTTCTCGACGACTTTCGCGAGCGTCCGGCCGGGCCGCAGCTCCTTCACACACAGGTCGTGGGCTTCGAGCAGGAGCTCGTACGACTTCTCCATCGAGCTCGACGGGTCGATGAAGAACGTGCGGCCGACGTTCGAGCAGTAGCCTTTGTACCGCGCGCCGAGCGAGCAAATGATGACGTCGTACTTGAGCGAATCTGTCGAGCTCTGCGCGCTCGGACGGAGGTCGTACTTACCGCCGGACTGGACGATCGGCGGGTAGCACGGCTCAATGTCCACGGGGTCGATCGAGACTTTGATCTTCGTCGGGTCTTCAAACACGCCTTCAATGTCGCTCGCTATCTTCTCGTGGCTCACTTTCTTCTCGTCGTCAATGATCATCTCCATGTCCTCCATGAACTTAAGCTTAAAGATCTTGCTCGTGAGCGCCCCGGCCCACCGGATGCTCTCGAGCTCCTCGGGCTCCTTCACCGACAGCGCGGCTTCAATGCCTTTCGTCACGTCCACTTGCTCGAGTTTCGTGTCGGCCAGCGCCTTCTGGAACGACGTCACGAGCTCGCCCTGGGGACTCTCCTTCGTGAGCACGCCGACCTTCCCGCCAAGGGCCTTAAGTGCGTCGGTGATGGTCGCAAAGTTCGCAGCGTTGCTGTCTGCTTTGTTGCGCTTCAGCAGCACGAGCTTCACGTCCGAGCCCTCGTTGCTGCCCAGGATCGACTCGAGCATCGTGTCTGTGAGAGCGTAACGCAAGCGAACAGCAGTAGGTCCTCAGTTAGTGTGGTCTCCCCTTCGTCCCCTTCGTCCCCTTCCATAGCCAGCACACATAGACACGCAGACGTACACTTCTTGCCGGCCGTGAGCACGTACAGCGTCGTGGGCGTGAAGATCATGAGCGTTTCGGGGAACTCGAGGTACCCGAGCAGAAAGATCTGCAGCACTGCCGACTTGCGGTAGCCCGACTCGTCCGGCTGCGGCTTGCCCGCCAGCACGCAGAGCGCGTCGGCGCCGCCCCACGCAGCGCTGCTCTTGTTCTCGCTCCACGAGCGGTAGAGCGTCTGCAAGCGGCGGAAGAACACGGCACCGTCGAGCTGCGGAAGCCCGGGGGCGGCTGGCGCAGGAGTGGCAGCTGCTGCCTCCCCGCCGCTCTCCTTCTTGACGACCACCGCGTCCGCCGGCGCGTCGCCGCCTTCGGTCTTTACGACCACTGGCTCGCTCTTGACGTCGTCTGCCATGGCCAGTACTAAGCGAATAAGCTGAGCTGCTCCTTCTTTCCTTCCTCGCGCTTGTTTGGCGGCTGGGAGCTTGTGCGCTTGTGTGGACTGGCCGCCAATTAATTGTGGACAAACTGCCTCAGGCAGTTATCAGCAGAATTTGAGCGTGATAAAAATGAGGGAACAAGTCGAGATCTCCCGCCAAAAACAACTGACGTGCGGATACCAAAAGCTATTTTAGGGTGGACGTGTCTCGCTCAACACACAGCAGTACACACATTAACAAGATGCTGAGGCACTGGATGCTGACAGTGTATGGCTACACTTTTGTGGGGTAATTGGACGTTCTTTACCCGTTTCGGCCCGTCTTTTTCCATGCGCAGTGAACGGAAGTGCCTTTTGTAGACAAAATATCTCTACGAATCGCAGTTGAGAGAAGAGCATCAAAATCATGTTCTTTCGCCGAAAGTGAACTTCGCCCAGGTTGGACACCCACGCAACAACGCCCATGCGCGCGTATACGGGGATTTCGATGTTGAGGCAGTGCATATACATGTAGTCTCTAATTGTATGTTGTTGATTTCACTGTTCAATAGCAGGCACGCAACAAAGCAGGCTCAAGATCACCTTTTCGTGCAGATCACAGCGTAACCCCCGAGTAACCGCCAAAACATCTTACTTCAGTATAGATCACGACACACTGCGTACACTGCCAGATGCTGCATACACTCCGATACACTGAATGCACTACAACGACTTCCACGTCATGCGTTGACAAGACCCAACACATTCCAAAGCACACAGATACACAATGTCATTAGTTGGCGCGTTACTCTCTGCTCTCGCGGTGGAGGTGCGTCAACATGTACACTAGACAACGATATCGGAAGTAGTGCACGGCACGCTTGTTGCCGTAGCCTGCCATCCGGGCGCTGCGGCCGTTAAGGTAGAAGTCGAATCACATGAGCATATATGCACCGCAATTGTAGGTGTCAAGCTGAGTGAGGCACGTGACTAGCGAGAACGAGTACCGAGAGCCCACGGGAAACAGCGGCGCCAGACACCGCATCGCGAACTTCTGCGTAGCGCGAGTCTCCGCCAACGAGTAGTTGGGGTTGAAGATGTAGTATGCGTCCTTCGTGAAGTCGAGCAAAACTCCGCACCAGTGAAGATTGCCACACTTCACAGCCACCAACACCACAGTCTCCTCGACGTCGTCGAAGAGATGCGTCTCTCCGAAGAAGCGAGATTGTCGTGTCTGGGGAACCTTCGAGAGTCGACATTATGACAGGCTCCACCTTGCAATTCCGGCGCATGCACTCGCCGACGCATGGCCCACTCCACGCACGTGTCCTCGAGCCATTGCTTACCAAGCAAGTTGACGACGTAGCCGCTCAGGCTTAGGATGTCGACGTCGGTTAGTCGTTCCATTACGACCGCACTCGCGACGGTCGACACGTCGCGAAACCGCTCGTCTGGCGGAGCAAAGAAGTCGTTCTGGATGCCAGCCGACGGGATCCAGGATTTGATCGAGCTGAACCTCTTGACGGCTCGATGGTATGCAGCCAGTGCTTCCAGCGCTGCGACGTCGTACGTCCGAGCACCAAACCGAATCCTTATATGGTCGGTCGTACTGGGCACCGCGAGTTCGCCAGTACTTTTGGCGGGCTGCGTCGATACCGGTGAGAACGCTCATCGACAAAACGTCTGAGACTTGGTGGGGTGGCGTCACGTCCACGTCTTCAATGACCACAGGCCTGCCACCGCGAGACGGCGCGCTGGAAACACGGAAATGCCGGAACAGTTCATCGTGCTCACGAAACGTGATCGGTGACTGTGCCACCGGCATCAACGCCTCCAAGTTCACACGGTCTTGGAACCCGTCGAGTTGAACGTTCCGAAGACGCTATACTGCAGCTCTTCTCGCGTCTGCCGATCGCTTCTTTTTTGTCGGCTTAGGTGTGCGTCGTTAGCGAGTGTTCTGTTGCGTTCCAGCTAGAAGAGTCCACTCGACGTTGGTGATGTCGGCCGCAGAGCTCTGCTCAACAGCCGTGCCAGGTGGCGTTGGCGCGGACAGCACCAACTGCTGCGGTTCATCGCTGCTGGTCAGATCCACCAATGTGTCGGCAAGTTCGTTGTCGACAGAGTGCTCGTATGCGAAGTCGCCTTAAGCCTCGTCGCCGTCGCTGACTTCGCCGGGTCCCTCTTCCACGATCTCTTGTTTCACTGCAGAGTCCACATTGTGAACCACGTCACGTGCGGATCTCTCACCGGCGACCTCTTGCTTCGCTGCAGTGTCCGCAGTGTTTACAGCGTCGCGCGCACTCTGGATGTCGTTTGACAACATGCTCGGAACAGGACGGAACACTATTCCATCACGCAGCCCGTTCTTGAGCTCTGCAATCAGGGTCGGCGCTTTGTCGAATCGAGATCCGCGAAGATCCGCGACGACGTTCGCGACCTCGCGGAGCCTGGCGAGTGCGGTGTGATAAAGATCTTCTACCCGAGGGGTTGTCGGTGCCGGCTCTTCGATACCATCGACGCTGAATGCGTTCTCGAGCGTCGTAAGGTGACAGACCACGCTCCGGTTTGTGGCCCAAAAGCGTAGGATCTCGATTTTTCAGCAGTCGTGCAAGTGCCCGGTCGGAACGACCGTGTCGGTTCCTTCGCTTCGCCGAATGTACATGACGTGCCGGCAGGGAAGGAGTCGGGCGCAACTAAACATGCAACTGCACATCCACTTCCAAGTGTCCACTGCATACTCGTTCGGGATGTCTTGCGGGTCCGGGTCTTCGGCGTCGCTGGACAGCGCGTGGTCAATGCTGATGAACGCGTAGTCGGCGATGGGATGATGGTATCTGTACGAGTTGTCCATCGCGTGTTGGTACTGCGACCAAATGAGCCCGATCGCATGTTCACTCACCACATTCAGTAGCGGCTGTAGGTCGGCAGGACACGACAAGTCGGCGGCTTTCTCGACATTGCACAGCGCGTCCTACCGGTTCTCCTCGACGCGCTGCTGGACGCACAGCAACGTGAGCACGCACACGTCCAGCTCCATGCGTCGATTGAGGTCGAACTTCAGTTGTTGATACGGGACTCCAACCTGTGAGATGTCACGCAGCACGTGTTAGTCTGTGTAAGTTGCACTTGTTGTAACCTGCTCGTTGTGATCTGCTCACCTGTTGTTTGTGTTGTCCCCCAAATAGGGAACGTTGCTGCGCAAGTATGCGCTCCACTGATCTTTGCAGCTCGTTGAGTTGTCGTTGAAGTACGACACCCACGTGTCGAGTTTGTCGTGGACGCGCTGCACACACTGCACACTGCGGTTCATGGCCGACGCTACCAACACTTCGCATACTCTGCAACACTCTGCGCCCTCACGTGTCGTACCCGCCGGGAGGCTTACCTGGACATGTTGTCCCTTGCCAAACGAATTGTGGACCGTGAAGCTGAAGAGCTTATGGTTGGAGTTGTTCGTGTTGTGAGTCGCGTCGATCATAAGCACCTTCGGATAGAACGAAAAGATCTTCCGCATGTATGCTGTTTGAACAACAATCAAACTAACAAAAGTCTGCGGTTCTGTTAGCGAACATAAGTCAAGCGCACACACGCACCACCTAGAGCCAAACAGCGATCACCTTGTCTCCGATCGCCTCTGTCACATGGCGCGACGCGTCGCCTTCGTCGCTTGAAAACTCGTCCAAATGAGCTGCAGCCGGTTTTCCATACGCGGGTGCGACTGCCCTTCCACCTAGAGCCTCGCAAGTACATTGTGCATGTCCTTCTTCGTCATCTTGGACCCGGCTTCCTGCCGGACGAAGTTCAAGATGCTGCACCGGCTCGCGCCAGCTTTGTTCAGCGTCACAAGCTGTTCGCGAACAGCGTTTGGCACGGCAACACGGACTTCTGGGTACGTGTGGCACAGGCGCTCGTCGCACGGGTGGTTGCATTTGGTGTAGTGGTTTGCCACCCGGATCGTCCACACGCCGTCCGACAGCCGTACACACGCGTTGATCTGAATCAAAGACATCACGGTACTGTCAGCAACAAGACCAACACCACCGACAATTCGACGACGCCAGCCGCACCTGCGTCGGGCGCCCAATCTTGCTCTGCTTCTGGCGCGGACGTACGTCATTTGAACGAGCCCTCGAAAACCCGCCGTGCGTGCAAGCGAGCCGCATGGTGTAAGTGGGGATGTTGCTCGGAATCAACTGCATCCCCTTCGTCCTCAGCCTCCTGTTCCTCGCCGCCGACAGTGTCGCCGTCGTTTTTAGTATTTCTAAGAGCGCAGACATGCATAACATTCGCCAACGTGAGAAACCACAGAGAGGCCACGCGTTCGCATAGCAACCGCAACAACTGGACACATACCGACATGGTCCTCTCGCAGTAGCTCATCACATACACGTGTAAGTTCTCCCACGTCGCAAGGCCCTCCTGTCATGAGGCTCCACCTCAACAAGCTGCCTCGAAACGGTGGCAGTGCCTTCTCCCGCGCTGGCGTTGGATGTCTCGCTCGTTGTGACTCGCGGTCGCTCACGTGCGGCAGGTACACGGCCGCCACGGCTCTCGAACTCACTTTCGGGGGTCGCTCTGCTCGTCTGCGGGGCCTGTCCACGTGTCCGACTCGCTCTTCTGGGTTGATTCCACGCGCATGGTGTCTGAGTCGACGCTCGAGGTCGATTCGGTGCGTGCACGCGGGCGCACGGTCGCTTGTGCTGGCTTCTGCTGTTGTAACGGCGATTGCTATACTAAATTCAAATGGAGAGAGGTCCAAATCGGGTGAGAATCAAATGTAACCCGTTGGGTTACGCTGCCGATTTGAGTGGTTGTCATCCTGCTCGATTTTTAGAAAACTGTTCTCTGGAATTTTTCCAGTTATTCCGAGATCTAACTTGGTGTACCTTTTCAAATATTTTTTTTTATTTTGACCGTTCGGGTAACGTTCATGCGATCTTTTCTCGATATGTCGAGAGTTTTTCTTAAAAAATCAGAAACTTAAAATAGTTTCAGGTCTTCCCAAGAGGTATACGTCTTTCATACAGGGAACATTCGTTTCACATTCCTAAATTCACATAATAATCGGTCATAAATGGTGCGTTTTTGGCGAGATTGTTGCTCGTTCTGGGGTGGTAGACCAGGATTCCAAAAAAACTACATTTGAAAAATCGCTGGCGGTTTTGAAGATCCCTTTGGCTGGATGGAATAATGGTTAAAATACCACCTAACTCCACTCAATTAAGTATGCATTTTTAACTTGATTAAAATATACGCATATTATTGCCCAATCAAAACGTACTAGTAGCTAGTACGAGTGGATGACAGCCAAGTTGTCATAATTCTTTTGACTTTGACATTAACACTGCGCCAGTAAGTTGTATGCGAGCTCGCATCTTTCAACAACAACAAATCCAACGAAACGCAGGATGCTTTCCAGTGAAAAGTTTCCACGGCAAGTTTCACATAAAGTTGTTCTTCAAATTTAATAATGAAATTTTAGCGTCTAAAGCTTACGACCTGTATTTCAGATAAAATTACATTATTTGACCCAATACGTAGATGCTGTAAAATCTTAAAATAGGCGTGCAAATTCTGTGTGGTGAACGGTGGGTTAAGCTCTTAGTGAATACCGAAGTAAAGGTTGGCAAAGTACCAAGTATAACATACCGTACTCCTTTCGCAAGTACGGCCACTCCAAGTACAATAAGTGAACTATGAATGCTCGACTTTTTATATTGGGAATTAGCCCACGAATCCTAAATCTTTTTCAAAAACATTTGGTGGTCTTACTATAAAAATCGTCTTCTATTGAAACCTTTTCGAAAAGTGAGCTTTTCAAAAAGTTTGCTAAATTGTCTTTGGTATGTTATCCGTGGAATGATGCATTTGCAGAAGACAACTTTTGCACATCGACTGTGAGTGATCAGGATAAACGACCATCCATCATATTCTAAAATGAAATCTACTACTACAGTTCAGTATGTACGAAGTGAACTGACGACCTTTTTCAATCTTGAAGATACTGTATTCTCGAGCACTTAATTTCTGAAGCGATTGTTGTTGTTCTGTGATTTGGTTCTGCAGCAATTAACTATTTCCACACACGTTTTCACAAAGAAATGACTATGTTTTGACTAAAAACGCTGAAATTATGAGGTTGGAATTAAATTTACTCTGGCTGGAATGAATCATTATTAATTCCCAATAAACCCAAGTTTTGAAATCGTGGTTGGTATGAAGGAATATTTGGTTTATTCCAGAGCTAAAAATTCCCAATCGGAACCCTATGTGAGACAATTCTTCCCTTGTATAGAAATGTCTGTCCTCGGCAGACTTCCCGAAATATTCGGATTACATTCCCGACTACCCTTCTGTCTGCCCTTGTATCTGAAGATGTTCTGGCCTGCTGTCACCAAAATAGGACAAAAACGGAAAGCCACTTTTGCATCATTGTCTGAGCTAGCAATTCCGAGGTGTTGGGCACTACATGTACACTGCCACTTTCCTGGTACATGTATAACATGGAATTTGATACTGTATGACAACCATTTTGAAGGCGTTTATCGTCAATGCATATATCATATTGACCCACATCTGAAGGGTTAAATTCCAGAGCTCCACTGGGCAAGGCACGGCACTGTGAGAATAATTACGAGAGCAATATTTGACAAAAAACTCAAATTTTGAGGCTGGAATTCGTTTTGGCTCTGGTTGGTTAGAATAAACATTAATCCCCAATAAGTCTTTTTATAGCAGAGGTTGGAATAATGGACTTTTTGATTTACCCAGAATTCCCCAGTCGGAACCCTGCGCCAGCCGCGATGGCGCCACGGCTTGCGTTTCTTGGTAGGTTGATTCGAAGATCTCCTTGAAGACCTTGTGCAGTGCACCTACACCAACCAATTGCATCTGTTCTACGTTCGATCGTCGGCCTCTCACTGACAAATTTAGCGATCATAGTACTAGATACTTCTCAGTCACTATGAACTTTGAATGCATGAGCTTCTTGCGTCCTACGTACCGGGACTGGATGCCAGCCTCTGCCAGGACTGATTCGACGAGTGAGCACAGCTCATTCGACTGTGAGAAGTTGGTTAGAAGCCCGGTCTCCACTCCACGAGCTTGACGAGCGTGAACAATTGCTCCTGTAACCTAGGCACTTTTTGGTGAAGTACACGGTTAGCAGTTTTTCTGTGACCGTTAATATATCTCATTGAACCAACATTTGTGCGTACCAGATCGTCTGTAATTGCATGTATTGCAATATAGGCAAACTCCGATGCCTCATCTAGTACTCGCAACAGCTCGTTCGTGCTCGTCCTATCCGTGTGCACCCTTTTCAAGGGGCACACCAGCTGGCACGTACCCCTTCGGTAATGTTTGCAGACTTGGAACTTGTCGGGGAAGAGTAGAACGCGAAACGGGCCGAGCGTGTGGTCGTCACCATCGATCACTTGGTCTTTGTCTACTTGTATACCCTGTCCCTCGCCCACCTGTTCGTCAACAGGTAGCTCGTCATCGGGATCTGGGTCGCCCCACTGTTCGATCGGATCGTCACCCGCCTCAAAGTCATGGCCAAAGTCGAAGTGTTGTTCCTCCTCGTCTTCGTCGTCGTCTTGAGAGTTGACAAGTTGACCACCTTCGATAGAGTATCCATTCCCAAAGAGCAGATCACCTTAGGCAAGCGGTGTCTTGCAGCATGCACTCACCCGCTCGTCCACCGCCGAGGTGACGCTGAATGCCCGCCGCGGAGACTCCTGGGACAGTGCAGTTGACGTCCCCCGGCACCACCCTTACTGACACACCCAGCTCATGGAGAGCGAAGATGGCCATTATAAACACGACGTCCCTGAGCTCGTCGTCCATGTCCTTGGTTGTGCACGCGAAATATCAAATGGAAGAAGATCGTTTTATCTGTAAAATAGAGTACCACATACATTTATCAACTTTAACTGCCTTTTCGATTACGACTTCTAAAAAACGTCGCTCCTTTTTGCAAAAATGTCCATCATGAAACACCTTTGTGTGGGAATTGAAGGCAGGCTGGAACAGGTGAGGCTGCTGCCAGTGTCTCGACTGACGCGCGGGTAGTGTTCCATCGTAACAGCAATCTCGACCATATGGCGTTTCACCATAGATAAAGAGAGGCATGAATAGCGCTAACTTACCCCCCTGGACAAAAAATTACGGCCACCCACGTTTCTTCTCATAACTTTGAAACTACTGCTCGGGTGGACTTGCTGTTTAGATATGAGCTTACACTCAGTGATACAAGTCGGACGGTGTTGTTTGCGTCTCAAAAGAGCGAGGGCAAAGTGGGCTTCCTATACAAACAACCTGTTTTGCTGACTGGACACAATTTACGGCCACCTGACAGGCATAGAATTTCCTATATTAATTTTGAGTCGAAAACCATTGACGGGTTGTCACTTCTCCTTGGCGATGAGGAAAGGGACCACGCTCACTGACGAGGAGCGCTGGCGCGCGAGGGGCATACACGACGCTGGCGCGAGCGTGGTAGCATTGCTCAAGCGCTTGAGAGATCGCGCGACGCAGTGCAGCGGGTCCTGGGCGGCCGCACGAGGTCAGGGGTTACTGGACGCCTGCGCTCCCTCTCCGAGCGGGAGAACAGATCCCTTGTGCGTGTTGCAGCACGCGGCGAGCACTCCTCGTTGCAGCTGCACGCGCAACTCGAGCTGCCTGCTCCTCACGCACCGTGAGGCGAGTGCTACAGGGTGTTGACTGGCTGCAATATGCCAAGATGGAATACACTCTGCTGCTCTCGCCAGAGCACAAAGCCCATAGGCTTGGGTGGGTGGAGAAGATGGTTGTGCAGCCAGTGGTGCGGTCGACCATCATCTTCACCAATGAGAAGAAATGGAACCTTGATGGCCCTGATGGCCTGCAGCACTACTGTCACGGGGCGAGGCTTCGTGGCTTTAGTGTACACGTGCGTGGATGAGGAAGCGACGGGAGCACAGACGACCGAGTCTGTGCTGAAGCAGGTATTTTCAACTTTGATCTTTTATTGTGTTTTGGTTTTTAAACTAGTGATGAAATCAAGGGATTCTAAGGCTACTCAGAGCCACCCATTAGAGGGAGTCTCCTAATTGGCTAAAAGGACCATCCCTTCAGCCAATGGGAGTAATCCAACTAAATAAGGGAGGAAATCCTCGAGGTGTCGGAATAGGGACACCCTAGTTGAAACTATGAACGTACCTATTCGGGTGTGTACGGTGACCCCGTTACACCACCCCCACACAAAATAGCGCCAACGGGCGCTAAAGGAAATGTAATAGTGAAGAAAGCGAAGGGAGAAAAAGCGACCCGCCCGAGAAAACACGTGGCGGGCACGCCTCGTCTCATAAGAAGCCGCGCGAATTCGGCGCGGCAAACGACAAAAAGCGCAGGCGATCGAAGGCGAAGACGACCGGCGGTGTGAAGAGCGGACTGCGTGAACTCGCGCGGCGGCTGCTGCCGCGCGCATTTCCGAACATGTGGCGCCGCGCAAAAGACGACCGCGGCGACGATGGTGGTGGCACGCAACGTTGGGGAGGCATGTCACGGTCGTGCGTGCCGTGGCTCGGACGGCCTTTGCGACGCGCTTACGGCCGAGAGCAAGAGGCGCATCGTGCGGGATCATCGCCGCGCGTAAAGAGGCAGTCGCACTGCGCTTAATCGCGAGCGGATTGGTGCTCGCGATCGTGATCGCCTCGTGCAGCTCGACGAGGTGGAGACTCTCGCTCTGGATTGCTCTCGCGGTCGCGCTTCCCGCGATCGCATTCTCGTACGCCGACACCATGTCGGGTACATCTTGAAGCAGAGACGCGCGAGGCTCCCACGTATCGCTCGTCGGAGCATACCCGACCCACCGGACGAGGTATTTGCGGAATTCAGGGGTGGCGCCGCGATGTCGACCGTCGCGGCGAGCGCTTGGGTTGCGGTGATCTACGATGTGGTCCACAATCCAGCGCTGATGACCAGCGCTATCAATGAGTGGTGGTGGGCCGTCGCGGTGGAAGCGGGTGGTCGACGCTGGACGCGCAGACAGTGGCGAATGTGAGTCTTGCTCGGCCTCGGAGGGCGTCTCCGCAGGCAGGTATCGCTCCAGTCCCCGACGTAAAACGTCGGTGGAGCTTCATCGCCGACGGCGTGTTCAAGGTATACGCGTCACCGTGGGCTTTGAGTACCGTAAACGGCCCAATGTAGCGTGGCGCGAGCTTGCTCGCGCCGAGGTTCGTCACGGATGCAGCTTGGATGCCTGTGTTGGAGAGCAGAACACGACCCCCAACAGCGAACTTCTCGCTGTTCTTGCGACCGCGCGCGTCCGCGGCCGCTTTTTGACGATCCACCGCGCTCGCGATACCGTCGCGCACGAAGCGCGCGATGGGCTCGCGATGTTGCACAAATTGATTGATGGCGTTTGAGCTTGAGAGTCTTGGCGCGGAGTCGCACTCCGCGTCGCCTGTCCATAACGCCGTCGATGGGCGTGCGTGCCGCCGCGCGTTTAGATTCTGTTCTTGCGTTGATGGTTCGGAGTGACGCGCGGATAAAGTCGTAGAAAATGTTATCGGCGCCCCTTGACGCGCGGATATTGGTCTGTTGCTTGTTGTCGGCACGTCTTGACGTTCAAAATTCAATCGATCGCATTCGATCTGCGCGTCGTGGCGCGCAGATTGACCTCGTCCATCATCTGTCGGCTCGTCGTGTGCCGCCGACAACAGCGTCACCCTTTGCCTTCACGGGTTGATCAGTGCGTCAGCGGCCCATCCTGTTGCCTTTTCCGGGGAAAGGATCTCTCGTGCGCGTGAGCGCTGATGCTCGCCGCGTGTTTCGACGGCGAGAACGCGAACGTCTCGCGCGACGTCGACTGCTGGGGCCTCCTCTGTCGCCAGCAGCGTGCTGTTTGGTGATCGCGGCGGCGTGTCCACCGTCACCGAAGGCAGCTTGCTCGGTGACCCTTCCCCAACAAGCTTGGAGACATCGTCGAAGCCGAGCGCGGCAGGAACGCGCGGGTGGCGCTCGTTGTTGACAAAGAACGGCGTCAAGCCGGTCGACGCGTGCAAGGCGTTGTTCAAGGCGAATTCGGCCGCCGGCAAGAAGTCGCTCCACTCCGCGATGGCGCGGCGTAACTGCGCAGCAAGTCCTCGAGGACGCGGTTCGCCCGCTCTGTCTGGCCATCGGTCTCCGGGTGGGGCGCGGTGGGTATCATCAGCCGCGTCCCGAGCGTCGCAAACAGCCGCGTCCAGAACGCGGCGGTGATGCGCAGGTCCCGATCTGAAACGATCGACGGTGGCATGTCGTGGTGGCGGAACACCATGTCGATGAAGAGCGCCGCAGCTTGCTCCGCGGAGACCGATGCAGCGACGGGAGCGAGATGGGCCATCTCGCTGAAGCGGTCGACGACGACAAAGATGCCAGTCCTGCCGAGAGCACCGGCCGGCATGCCAAAGATGAAGTCCATGCTGACGGGTAGCCACACGTCCGTGGCGATCGGAAGAGGACGCAGCATCGCCCTGGAGGAGGGGGATGGCTTCACTCGCTGGCACGTCTCGCACGAGCGTACCCACTTGCGGACCCACTTGTACATGTGGGGCCAGAAGAAATCGCGGGACAGCGCGAGGTACGTCTTCTCGCGACCGAGATGACTGCTGCTCGCACTGTCGTGGTACTCGTGGAGAATGCGGGCGCGGAGGCCGTCGTCGAGCAGGACGACGACACGGTGTGAGTCGAAGCGGTCGACCTGATACACGACCAGACCATCTGAGACCGCGTATCGATCGGCTTGCGATCTTGCACTCGGCGCTAGCTCACCGCGTGACTTCTCCGTTGGGTCCATGCAGTGCTTGAGCATCGAAGAGCAGAACGGATCGTGGTCATGCGCCGCCATGATGTCGTTGCGCAGCGGGCTGATGGCTCTGGCCGCCGCACTGTTCACGCCAAGCGCAACGCACGCAGCACGCTCGTCATCGTCGCCCTCGTCAAGCGAAGCGTGACGAGCTGTGTCCGCCCGCGGGTCGTAATCTGGCCGACGCGACAACGCGTCGGCGATGATGTTCGTCGAGCCGGGCTTGTAGAAGACGACGAAGTTGTACTCGGCGAAGAAGGACAACCAGCGCGCCATGCGCTGGCTGAGGTGCGGCGACTTCGTGGCCGTGCGCAGCGACGCATGGTCCGTGTACTGTGCGAATGACCGCTCACCGAGCAAATACACGCGGAACTGGACGAGCGCGTAGCGCGTCGCGAGCAGCTCTTTGTCGTGGACGGGATAGTTCCGCTCCGCCGGCTTCAGCTGGCGCGACTGGTAGCTGATGACGCGCTCGCGTCCAGCGTCGTCGAACGGCATGAGCGCGCAGCCGATCGCGAAGTCGCTCGCGTCGCAGACGATGTGGAACTCTCGCGAGTGATCCGCAAGAGCGAGGATTGGCGTCGAGAACAGGCTTGCCTTCACGGCGTCGAATGCGCCCTGATGCTCTTGACGCCACGCCCACGTGGCGTCCTTCTTCAGCAACTGCGAAAGAGGACGGACGAGAGCAGCGAAGTCCTTCGCGAAGTGATGCAGATAGTTTGCGAGCCCGAGCCACTGTCGGAGCTGCTTCTGGTCGCGCGGTACCGGCCACGCGACGATCGCAGTCACCTTCTCCGGGTCAGCGCGCACGCCTGCGGCGCTGACGTAGCTGCCGAGTACTGGGATCTCGGGAGCGCAGAAGATACACTTCTTCAAGTTCGGGTACAGCTTGTGCTCGCGCATCGCCGCGAACACCTTCCGGAGATGCCCGAGATGCACCTCGAGGTCGGTCGCGCCGGGCTCGGCGCGACTGTGGACGAAGGTGTCGTCGAAATAGCTCTGTGCAAAGTCACGGAACGGCCGGAGCACGTGCGATACCATTCGGTTGAAGGTGACAGGGGCGTTCTTCAGCCCCTGCGGCATCGCCAGCCACTCCCAGAGCATGCCGCTGGAAGTGCTCACCGCCGTGAACGGGATGTCGGCCGCGCGCATCAGGATCTGATATAAGCCGTCGAGGAGGTCAAGGGACGAGTACACGGTGCTGCCTGCCATGGTGTCAAGCACCATGTCTTTCCGAGGGATCGAAGCCTGCGCGGGGATGGTCGCGTCGTTGGGCTTGATGAAGGCGTGGACCACACGCCATCCGCCGGTCACCTTCTTTACGCAGAACCTCCGGTTTGAGTGCGGCGACGTTGACTCGCGGACGTGACCCGCCTTGCGGCGGCCTTCAAAGAATTTGCTGATCGCTTCGACTTGTTCGCGCGGCAGTGGCCACTGCCGCGTGACGCAGTACTTGGACCCGGGCACGAGCTCGATCTCGTGTCGGACACCGCGGTCAGCAGGCAAAGTTGCTAGGACCTCGTCAGGGAAGATGTCGGCGTACTCCCGCGCGAGCGGGAGCGCCGGGTTGTCGGTCGCCTCCAGTTGTTTCCATGACTGGGCCGCGAAGCGCATTTCGCGTTCAGACTTCGGCTCTGCACCATCAGGACGCTCGCTGATCGCGAGCGCCATCTCGCTTGCTGTTGGCTCTTGAACAAGGATGCACAGCTGTTCGATCTCTCCGCGCTTCAAGTCGCGGAGCATTGCGCTCCACGACATCTCCGGCAGCTGCGTGATTGCTACGGCGTCGCGAGGTTGACTCGCGGCCTTCATCGAGTGCCGAGCGGGCCCGACCCCCGTCAAGTTGTTGACGTTGATCGTGTCGGAGACAGGAGCTGGCGCCGACGGCCACGCCTGCGTCGACGTCGGCGCGTTTGGCGAGCGGGGTGCTTTGCGCAGCGGTGGCGAGGCCGCCGCGGCGACACGAGTACTTGACGAGCGAGATTGCGTAGTTTGCGCCAGCAGGAGCCGCTGCTCGACTGCGGGTGCAGTTGGCTCGCGAGGCGGAGCTCGCGGTGACACGGGAGACTCTCCTCGCGTGCTTCGCGCTGGTGTCGCTACACCAGCGCGCGTCGTCGTAGGCTTGACCGTCACCGACGAGCGCATGGCAGGGATTTGCACCACCTGCTTCTTCTTCGTGGGCGCGGGAACCACTACTCGACCGCGCCGCGCCGTGAACCACTGTCCAGGCGAATCATCATCACTGCTCGGGGGCCCCTGCTCGACCGAGTGGGCGCACGACGCGTTGATCCTGCCGTACACGGAGGGCCATCGCTCTCTCCATGCGAGACGAGTGTCGTGGAGTCTGGATCCACGACCGCGGCGCGCGGCAATCTGCTCTCCCGACCCTGAAGGAAGGCGAGGACCGCGTTGACGTCGATGTCACGCGGCTTCACCGTGCGGTTCAGCCAATCGACGTCAGGACGATGCCGTGCGAGCCACGGCATCCCAAAGATGCAATCGAGCGAGCCTGACAAGTCGGTCACCAAGAACTCGTCGTTGCTCGCGAAGCCGTCAAACTCATATGCGAAGGAGACCGAACGCCGCGGGAGCGACCGCGGCTCACCGTCCGTGTATTTCACAACCATCTTCTCAGCCATCTCGTGGACGCGAACCCGCGAGGGGAGGAGGCGGGTACTATCGGCGCGAACGAAGTTGTTCGTCGCGCCAGGGTCCAGCAGCGTGCGCAGTGGCCGCACTGCTCCTTCAACGTGGAGACTGAGTACGGTCAGGCGCGTGTCGCTGCTGGACGTGGTAGCGTGGAGCTGCGCATGAAGCGCAGTGGGGCTTGGAGGGCGAACTGTCACCGGTGGAACGTTCCTCCCAATCACCCCAGTAGGGCGCCCCGCGCCTACTGGGGATCGTCGTTTTTTGGCTGGGGCGACCACAGCCAACTCGCCGTCGAGCTCGACGGCGGCGAGCACTGGTGCTCGCGCGCGGCAGACGGCCGCGCGATAGCCGACCTTGCGGCATCTGAAGCAAGTCATGGCGCGCTGCGAAGCATGATGCGGGTGGCTGGAACTCGAGTGCTGACTCGAGCCGCGCGACACCTGCGCGACTCGCTCAATCGCGTCGATCTCCATTGGCTCGGGCTCCGAGTCGACACGCGCGGTATGATAGCCGCTCGACGCAATCACGCTCTAGTCTTCACGCAGCGCGATAGCAAAAGCTTCTTCAAGCGACGCGGGAGGCTTCCACGTTAGGTAGAAACGCTGATGCCCAGCGCTCATACCGGAAACGAAGACGTGGACTTGAGTCACCACGTCAATCGGGTCTTTGACGACGCACGACGCAAGGTGTCGTGCGCGCTGGATGTAGTCGATCATGGAACTGCGACCTGGGCGCAGCGCGAAGAATGCGCTGCGGTGTTGCTGCTCGTCCTGCGGCGGCTTGAGCGCGAGTCGCAGGTCGTCCTTGAGAGACGTCATCGTAGAGAAACAGCTTGAGTCAGCGACGAGCTTGCCAAGCGCCCACTCCTTCGCCTTTCCCGCCAGTTTGGGCAGGAGGAAGTGGGTGCGAGCGAACTCGCTCGGCAGCTGGCGGACTTGGACCGCGATGTCCACCTCACAAATCCACCGGTTGAGGGCGAGGCGCTTCGCGCCCTCGCCACTGTAGCTTGAGACGTCGAGCTTGACGACGTCAGTCTTCGACGGAGCCGCGGGAGTTGAGGCTCGACGATGCAAGTCGGCGAGTTCGCGGTTGACAAAGTCTTGAATCACTGCGCGCTGTTGGACATGGGTCGCGGCGAGGACAGCCGCGACGACGACGACGCCGGAGGCCTCCGACAGTCGATGAAGCGCGTCCCACTCCACCGGGCTGAGATGCTGGAAGTCACTGTGGCTCAGCGACATGCCGTCATCGCCTTCGATCGGAGGGGTGCTCAGGGTCGCTCGGATGGACTACAAAGTGCTACCAGGTGTCACGAGGCGAGGCTCCGTGGCTTTAGCGTACACGTGCGCGGATGAGGAAGCGACGGGAGCACAGACGACCGAGTCTGTGCTGAAGCAGGTATTTTCAACTTTGATCTTTTATTGTGTTTTGGTTTTTAAACTAGTGATGAAATCAAGGGGTTCTAAGGCTACTCAGAGCCACCCATTAGAGGGAGTCTCCTAATTGGCTAAAAGGACCATCCCTTCAGCCAATGGGAGTAATCCAACTAAATAAGGGAGGAAATCCTCGAGGTGACGGAATAGGGACGCCCTAGTTGAAACTATGAACGTACCTACTCGGGTGTGTACGGTGACCCCGTTACAACGACTGGTACGACACTCGTCAGCCTGTGCGGCAGACCAACAGGCGCCAAATAGGGGGCGGTTCTCTCATGGAATGGGATAGCTTTAGCTCCTGCGGAAAGACCGAGATTGTGGTGTTGAATTGAAAGCAGAGCTCTCGTGACTACGTATACACGTTGTCAGAGTTCATGTTGCCGTTCGCTCACTTGCACTACGGCTTGAACTACATCTTTCATCAGGACAACGCCTCGATTCACACCTCAAAAGTCATGCGCAAGTTCTTCACAGAGCAAAGCGTGTGCTTGCTGGACTGGCCGGCGCGCTCGCCGGATCTTAATCCAATTGAGAACCTGTGGGTAATCATGTCGAGTGATGTGTACGCGAATGGAAAGCAGTACAACAACATTGCTTCGGTCAAGACTGGCATCCTCGCTGTATGGGATCGCATCCCTCAAGACACGCTCGACAAGCTCATGGAGTCGATGCTGCGTCGGTGCATCAAGGTGCTCAAGAACAACGGCAACAAGACTCACTACAGAGATCCATATCTTTGTTTCTACCCACCGCTTAATATAGGAAATTCTATGCCTGTCAGGTGGCCGTAAATTGTGTCCAGTCAGCAAAACAGGTTGTTTGTATGGGAAGCCCACGTTGCCCTCGCTCTTTTGAGATGCAAACGGCACCGTCCGACTTGTATCACTGAGTGTAAGCTCATATCTAAACAGCAAGTTCATCCAAGCAGTAGTTGCAAAATTATGAGAAGAAACGTGGGTGGCCGAAGCTTTTTGTCCAGGGGTGGAATGTCAAATGAGACCACTTGAAGCATAAGTATCATTAGCCACTTTTTGAGGTTTTTCGCTAGAGGCCTTCAAAGTCTGTGGATAAAATCCATACTGAAAACACAAAGCCAAGAAAAA
>JAASGD010000532.1:0-20657 GCA_023334115.1 Globisporangium megalacanthum
ACTTTCGAGTAAATACGATTTAAACCGAATTCGAGAGGTATCAAAAAAGCGGGTGGTCACTAATAATGATCGCGACTGTACAGTCAACAACCAAATAAAGGTAAAATGACAACCCGCCACCAACCAACCTACCCCCTCCCTCAACAGATAAACACACCGCCAACTCCACCAGCACAACTGCGATTGGGCACGCCGCGCCCATGCTGTCGCCACCCATGCCACCTTTTCCGCGCATAACACCCCACAGCCATCTCCTCACAGACACCATAGCCACGCTGGTGGTGTCGCCATCAAACCTCCACCGTTTGATGGCGCCACCCGGTGGTGGCACCACCAGCTTGCAGAACACCCACAATCAACAATCACCACCACCACCACACTACAACCTCCCTTTGACCCGCCAACACAACCACCTCCACACACATGCCTTTGAGTCATTGCCAACTGCCCCCTAACTGCCAACCACTCCCTAACACCCGGCCGATGCCACCTCGCACGTTAAGATCCCATGCCCATTCCTTTCACGGCTACGACAGTAAAGTGCCACATGCACCGTACCCGCCGCCACCACATTGGCCCTCAACACGCTGGGAATTTGGCGACATCACCACTCCTTGCGCATACCATCGATAGCTCACTTACTTCTCTTCATACTCCACCCACTGCCGGTGCTCGCATGCACCTCATTACCACGTCCCCCTCCACCACCTCCTTACTCCATCTCATGTCCACCTGCCGCTACCGTCCATTATTCGGACCAGAAGTATTTGACCTATTATCTGAATTTTCGATTTCTCCAAGTAAGTATTTGCAATTATTATGAAATCCAGTTTTCGGTGTGTTTTTTACTTTTTACAATGTTGCACCTCGGCCGAGTTTTACGGCACTGTATCGAGTGCGTTGTCTGAACAATAGCACCTTTCAAAATGGAGAAGACACTCATCGAGGAGCTGCCAGTGGGGCTCTGCCGCGACTGCGCGCTCGACGGACAGGTTCTCGACCGCGTGCTCCTGCTGCACTTCGCGCTTCGTGTGTGTGTGTGCTGCAAGCAGGACGCGAATTTGCGGGACGGCGCATACGAGCTCATCGCCAAGAGCCGCGCGAAGAGCGAGTTTGCGCTCCCGGATTCCTTCTTCCACGGCCTTCCATACGTCGCGAAGCCCAACCCGCACCACGAAGCCTTCGCGCCGCTGAAGCTCTACCTCAAACAGACGATCGCGGCCGAGGCGCTGCGGCTCTACGGCGGCTTAGACGGCCTCGCAAGCGAGCTCGATTCACGCCGGCAGCGCGCATACTCGAGCGCTGCGAAGCGCACGAAGCACTTGCTCAAGCGCAAGCACGTGCTACTGGCGCTCGACAACGATGGCAGCAAGAGACATACAGAGGATGCATCGGGAACTGAGAGCAGAGCAGGAGGAGCAAAGGCAGCAAACGAGCGCATAGCTGGAGCGAAAGCCGCTGATACGCACGCGCTTACTGAGAGCGAGCACGAGCAGCTGCGACCGAAGCGGCCTGTGTACGTTCCCGTCGCTGACCGCGACCACAAGCACCAGTTCGGCGCTGAGGTCCGTGACGGTGCCACTACTGCGTGGTTCAAAGCGTGCGCGTGCGGAATGAAGGTCGAAGTGATGAAGTGGTGACGTTTCGCTGCAACTTGCAGACGAGGAATAAAGTAAGGATTATATTGATTACATGGGTGCCCTCTGCTTGTGCATACCCGGTATATCGCAGCCTCGCGTTCACTGCCCGCGCCGCCGCATCTCCAAGAGCCCTTCGTAGCACGACGACATGTACTCCGCCAGCGAGTTGGCCATCCGGAGGCTCTGCTCCTTGAGCGGCGCCACGAGCTCGCGCGACTTGGACGCAGCTGGTGCGCACGTGTGCCCGAGCGCAGTCACGTAGCTGATGCAGCAGTAGTACTTGGGCAGCCGGTCTTCCGGCGTGCGCTGCAGCCACGGCGGGAGCTCAAACGTCTGCGCCTGGTGCCGGCCCAGCAGCCGGAGCCGCATCACCACGGACCCGCGCACAACCACTTTCCGCGGGAGCTCAAAGCTCTGCAGCCGCATGTCGTTCGCGACGCTGTACACTGGCGACTTGTAAAACGAGCGCGGAGGCGACGACGTCGGCTCGCTCGCGCTGTGTCGCAGCGCGTCTGCGTCAAAGAACTCAATCTCGAGCTTCTCGGGCGCGTACGTTGGGCTGCCTGGGTGCCAGAAGACGCGGTACGGCAAGAGCTGCACGCAGGTCACGACGCACGGCGCCACGAGCGTGTAGTCAATGTGTTCCGCTGCGTTCTTGTCCGACGAGGCCGAGCTGATAGAGACAAGTCAAACGGACATGGTCGTGTGAGCCCTCGACTCGACTCCAGCTGCATCCGTCCCATCCCTGTCCATGCACACACCTGCTCCAGTAGCACGAGTTCCCAGACGAGCAGCCGCACTTGTGCTGGATGCGCTCGCCGAGCGTCATGCCGAACGGCGACAAGTCGTGCAGGTCGTTCGCGCTCTGCAGCGTCTGACTCTCGAGGTACGGCTGGATCTCGGTCCAGCAGCTCGACGGCGTCAGCGTGTTTGCGGGCGTCTCGCTCGGACGGTCCGCAGACGAGAAGTCATCGACTCCGCGGAGCAGCGATGCGCTTGCGTCCTGACGACGCGCTGCCAAGCACGTCATCTTCTTCCAGTCGCTCGCTGGCGTTTCAACGCACACAAGCTCCCGCTCGCCAATCTGGCGCCACACATCTACAGCATCGACAACGAAAGCGCGAAAAAAACGCAAGCGGCACGTCAATCCCTCTGTACGCTCTCGCACACGGTACACCCGTCACACGCTACGCACCTGACTGTTGCACCACGTCGTAGAGCTCGCCACACGTCTGCTCGACCGCGTGGAGCGTGACGTGGTCAGCGAATGCGCAGACGAGCTCGAGCACGACGGTGGGCAGTGCCAGCACGCCCCGGTGTTGCGCGTCCGCTAGCACGTCGTCGTCGTCGTTTTCGTCGTCTGCTTCATCGGCCGCCTCCGCCGCTTCTCGCGCTGCAACAGACGCGAACGGGAGTGGGGCAACCACGGCGGTCGCAGCGACTGTGAGCATGTTGGCGAGCACAGCGGCGGCGCCTTCGTGCTTGAGCGCGCTGGTGTCCATGAGCGGCGCCATTCTGCGTTGGTCTCTTCGAGGGAGCGGGTGGGTGAGTGATCGATGCTGGGTGCGCAGTCTGCGGCGAATTGGTGTCTGGTGCCTTGAAGGCTGCTCTTCTTGAAGAACAAACTGTCTGAACAGACAGTGGGACAGCCGCGCCCGTGATTGGGCATACAAACAGCAAGTCAAACACGTGCATGCAACTCTGGCTGAGCCGATCTGGATTCTTTAAGAGTGTCGCGACCCCAACAATGTGTCCACACCCACCACATGACAAATTCATTAACCAGCAAGCAAACGCAAAAGCTACACCTCGTCCAGATACACTTGTTTCTTCAGAGGCGAGGCGCGGCCATTGGGTGTGTCGTCCAGCTTGGTCGTGTCGTTGCTGCTGCCGTTGCTCATCGTCGTTGTAGCGACCGGGTGGTACTCGTGCTTGTTGTTCTTCGTACTCACGTTGATGAACACAAACCCAGAGCACGAGCGCGGACGCGAGCAGCGTCACGGGCGTCGGCGCACTCTGGTGGAACACAAAGTCGGCCAAGATCGCGAGCGGAACAGTGAGCGAGAGCCCGACCGTTGCGACCGTGGGCGACGTGAGCAGGACAGCGCGAGCCCAGAGGTAGTCCGACAGCACGTTGTCAAACAGTCCCTTGATCCCAATGAGCCCGATGACCTCCAACGTGAGTCCGCTGAGCGACTCGACGCCCGAGATGTGGAACAGCAGCACGAACGGCAGCAGGCACACAAAGTTGATCACGCCAATGAAGCCGAAGAAGAGCGAGATGCTCACGCTCTCCTCGTTCGGGATCAGCCGCCGAATCGTTGTCGTGTACACGCCGTACATGACCGCCGAGAAGAGCGCGACGAGGTCGCCAAATACGTGATCGGCTGCGCCGTCACCGCCTGATGTCGAGTCGTTAAAGATCGTTGAGACGTTCCCCGCCATGCAGAGGACAACACCGAGCACCTTGAGCCACTTGAACGGTTCGCGCAGCACGATAACGCTCATGAGGAACGTGAAGACTGTCGACGTCGAGCTCATGATCGTGCTGCTCGTGACGCTCGTCATGTTGAGGCTTTGGTAGTACGTGAAGTTCGCAGCGAACCAGAGCGGCGAGATCGTCGCGCTGATCCAGAAAATCTGTCGATACGTCGCTTTGTGGCCCGCGCGCGTGAGCAGCTTCCGGTGGCTCAGCTTGCCGTCGGTCGGTCGTCCGTGGAGCCACGCACGCGTGCGCGGCCACAGCACTTGCGACGCGTACCAAAGCGGGAGGTAAGCAACGTAAGTTCAGTGTCGTGTCGTATCGTCCAGTGTTCGATGGTTGTGTGTGGCATGAGCAAGCGTATGCGAGCAGCAGATGGCAATCCGCCAGCGCGGGCGAGCTCGTCCACTGCGTCGATCCACGCCTTGCACTAGACAAAGATCGTCGCGAAGTGCACCCACAGGTGGTCCACTCTGAAATATTGAATTTATTCTCACGTCGCTCCTGATTGTTAGCTTCACGTCATGTAAAACAGAGTAAGCAATCCATTATTGTAACAAAGTGGTTTAAGTAACAAAGTAGTTCAAGATGGATCACGAGCTTCGTGAGCCGCTCCTGCGCGAGCGTAGCAGCCGTCCAAAGTCCATGGCGGCCGTGGAGCGCCTGGCGCTGTCGCCGTACGAGAAGTGGTCAGTACACAGGCGCTTCCCGTTCAAGCTGGCGTTGCACGTGCTGCTCCTGGCGCTCACGAGTGTGCAACTCGGTGTATTTGGCGAGCAGAACGCCGCGTACATGCGTGCGACGCACCGCAACTGGTGCGTCCCTGCCACCACGTTCCCTTTCGCTTGGGTGTTGTATTCACCCACTCACTGTACGGCACGCAGGGCGTACTTCTTCCTGCCTCCAGCAAGGGACATTGGCGTCGTGTACGTGTCAGTTATAGTGTCCATCAACTCCACTTTCTATCGCCACTCACTCTCTCTCCCACGCCATAGACCACGCTACCAGCGCGAGCTCTTTACACTAAACGAGACGCTCGCAGCACTCGCGTTCATGCGGGACGCGTACTTTGCGATCGGAGACGCGTCGGTGGCCAATTACGACTACGTTCGGGACAGTAGCGGCACGGTGTTGCCGTTGGAGGTGGAAGTGACTCGGCTACTGCCGTCTGACGCCCTCGACGTCCGCGTTTACAACGTCACAGCGGACCCAAGCCGGCCGATCGGGCCGTTCGACCCGTCGCTGGCCCTGTGGCAGCAGAAGCGGCTGCTGCGGTCGCTGCGGCTCGTGCGCTTCGCCTTCTTCCTCCAGGACTCGCAGGACGGGACGTACTACCGCGAATGCTTCCGCTGGCACGTGCACGTGAGCTTCACGATGCAGCAGAGCGCGCAGCTGCGGGCCGAGGTCGACGAGAGCCACGTCGCGCGCTGTCGCAGCTGGTCGCTCTGGAGCGCCTTGCGCGAGCGCTTCGTGTGGCTCCACGTGGTCGTTGCGCTCGTCGCGGCCGTGTACTTGGCGCTGAGTCTCAAGGCGCTGCGTCGCTCCGTCGGCATGTGCGTTGTTTGATGTCTGGTCGCTGGGCTGGCCGTCCTGTCCACTCGTTCAGCTGCCTGCATACTAGGAGGGAGAGACGTGATGACGTGGCTCGTGACATGTCTGTCGTGGTCAGGATTTCGCGTGCAGAGACGCTGCTGGACGCGCATCGTGAAGCTGCGCACGTGGACGCGACTATTGATACGACGACGCGCGGCCGTGGCGTTCGGCACCAGCGCGACCGACTGGAGCGAGAAGCGTTCGGGGCGTGGTCCACGCTCCCGTTCGCGCTCAAGCTCAAGCTCTTCAACAGCCTGTGCGTACAGCTAACTCCTCCTTCCCTCCTCCTCCTACCCCGCCTTGACTGACTGGTTAATGGCCCGTGCAGACAGCTCGTCGTCTCGGTGGCTCTCGTGCTGCTGCTCGTGAGCTCCGCCTGGAGCCTCGCACTCCTCAAGGCCCATGTCCCGCTGCACTTTTGGCACCGGCTGCTACACGCGAGCGCGCTGCTGCTGCTCTGGAGCTGCCTCGTCGGGTACCTCGAACACAACCGCCACGTCTACTCGATCGTCCTCACCCTTAAGTGGGGCGCGCCGCGCGTGTTCCAGTTCCTCGTCGGCGTCTCGCCCATCTTCCTCGGCTACGCGCTCTTCGGGACGATCTACTTTGGCACGCGACTCAAGGCGTTCGGGAGCGTCGGCGCGTCCGCCGCCACGCTCTTTGCCGTCATGAACGGCGACGAGATCCTCGACACGTTCGACGCGCTCGAGCTGCACCACTTCCGCGTCTCGGGCAAGCTCTTTCTCTACTCGTTCATCGCGCTCTTCATCTACGTCGTGCTCAACATCTTTGTCGCGATCGTCGAGGAAGCGTTCTTCGCCACGCGCGCGCGCCGTCGGCTGCTCAGCTCGCTGCTCACGGACCCGACGTTCACGACTGCACAGGCGGCCCACGAGACAGAGATCTCGGCCGAAGTCGTGCGTGTTCTACTGCGGGCAGTCGACGACTCGAGTGACGCCTCGAGACGGGAGCGGCCACGAGAGTGAGAGGAATGAATGCATTGAACGAGGGCTTAGAACTGCAGGAGGGTTCCTACTCGCCCAGGACCTCGGCTGCGAGCTTGGTGACGTCGTCGTCGACCTGGACGACGTGCTTGTGGAGCGACTGGCACTGTTCCTGGAGCGTCGTAATGTGGCCGCGCTGGACCGTGAGGCACTTGTTGAGGCGCTCGATCTCTTCGCTCGCCGTGTTGAGCTTCTTCTGGTAGTCGACGCGGATCTTGTGGAGCTCGTCGCCCATGCGGTCCGTGACTTCGTCCACCTTGGCGAGCAGCAGCGCCTTGTCGGCCTGGTGGATCGCCATGAGCTTCTGGATCGTGTCTTCGTGTGATTGGACCTTGCACTCGAGCGCGTAGAGCTGGTCCTTGACGCTCACGCGGCTCGCGCTCGTGACGGACGCGGTCGAGTTGCTTGGCGAGAGGAGCCGCGACGAGCCGCGTCGCATCTCGCGAGCCGACGGCGACGGCGCGAGCTCTTCGTCCATGTCGCTGAACATGCGCTCGCTCTCCATGCTGATCTTCATGCTCTTGAGGCTGTTGCCAGCAGCCGACATGCGCGACTCCATGGGAAGAGCGTCGAGAGCGCGGACGACAGGGTGGGGAAGGGAGGGAGAGTGCGAGATGGAGAGTGAGTGAGAGGCAAGGAGAGCAGACTGCAAGTTGGCGAATGAGAACGAACTGCGAGGGCGACAGACAACTAACTGCTATGGGCATGGGAACCTGCAGACCTGACCTGACGGCCATCTCCGCTCGGATTAGCCGACTCTGAGCGCATAAGACGACCTCATGTTCCATTCAAAGATCGGCTCACTCCTCCATCTCACCCGTCTCCACAAAGAGCCCCTCGCTTAAAACCGCGTGGCCGCCAGGTCCGGGCGGGCCCGGTTGCACACCTCGCAGTAGAAGCTCGCGGTCGGGTTGAAGAACGTGCAGCCGCCCTGTTCGCCTGCGCAGATCCACTTACCGCGCGGCACAGCACGCTGTCCGTCCATCCCGAGCTCGCACACAGCGCACGCGGCGTCGTTCGGCTGGTTGATAAACGTGCAGTTGCTGCAGCGCCAGCCAGGCAGCGGCCCAGTACCACCGCCAGCCTTGTCTTTGCTCTGCTGCACCAAAGGGTTCGGCTCACTACAGGCACCACAGCTGTCGGCGCCACCGTCGTTCGCAAATGTGCACACAGGACAGCTCCACGTCGCCAGCAGCGCGTCGTCGCCTGCTGCCGCCTGCTGCTGCTGAAGCAGCGCGTCTCGCGCCAGCACCTCCCTCATCTGCAGCTCCGAGATACCGAACGCCGCACAGATCGTCGCCATCGAGACGCCGCCAGTCGCTTCAAGCGCCCCCACGTCAGCGATCAGGCTGATGATTTCATGGAGCTCTGCGCCAGAGTACCCGAGCTGGAAGCTCTCGAAACACTTGAGCATCTCTTCCGCACTCAAGCGGCCGTCGCGGTTCTCGTCAAAGCGCTGCAGCGCCGACGGCACGTGGAGCGTCCGCTTCTTGCGCTGGAGACTCTGCTGGAACTGCTGTAGTCGCGCACGCGCACTCAGCAAGTGCCACTCGTCCTGCTTTGTAAACACCTTGGCGAGCGGCGTGTCGCCCCAGAGGTGGCGCTCGCGTCGTCGGAAGCGCAAACAGTTCTCAAAGAACTCGTGACGGAGCGCGAGTGGGACTGGCGCGAGGCCAGCGAGCAGCAGCTCGAGCTCGGCCGGTGCAAAGTACATCTCGTTGTTGAAGAAGCGCAGGCACTGGATGCCAGTCGCGACCTCCAGCGCACGCGAAGACGGCTCTGGCGGCGGCCCCCACGTCGCAGCGAACGACGAGCTCTCGACCAGCTCGCCTTCGCACGTGCGCAGCTGCACATGGCTCGTCTGGAAGACCGGGTGGTTCTGGTGGATCATGCGGCGGATCGTCTCGCCCTCGGCCAGCGACAGCGCCACGAGGAACACGGGCAGCGCGCCCACTGCTTGCTGCACATCACGCTGGAGCGCTAGCGGCACGTCGGTCACTGCGGTGGTCGGCACTGCGGCTGCGAGCGCCAACGCCTGCACTGCCGCCTCGTTCGGCGCCAGACCGGGACTCGCAGCCACCACTGAGCGGAACAAGTGGTGCATGACCGTGCGTAGCGCCTCCTGCTGCCCCAGCGGCGTCCACTCGAGCACGAGCCCGACGTTCTTGACGCGGCGCTCGCCGAGCCCGACCCACCGGCGCCGAAAGAAGTTCCCTGACACGAGTAGCTGCGCTGGGAACGCGATCGCAGGGCACTCGGTGTGCGCTTGAAACTGCGCAAACGGGTAGAACGCGCCGTCCTCGTCTGTGACAGTAGCGCCAGTCGTGGAGAGTGGCGACTGCGCTAGCACAGACGCGCTCCACGGAATCGGATGCTCGTCGTCCCGCGTGTATGCGCTCATCTTCTGCTCCTCCTGCTCGGCCTCTTCCTCCGCCTCTTCCTCTGCTTCCGCCTCGTTCTCGTGCACGACCTCGGTGGTGAGCCGCAAGTCGCCCTGCTCCGACCCGTCGTCGTCCGCAGCGACGTGATGGCTCGACGAGTGCGCGAGCCGCTGCTTCACGTCCTCGATCCGCGCGAGCTCTGGCGCTGTCGTCACGAAGCTCGCGTTCGCGTGCACGAGCGCTGCAATCACGTCTGCGAGGTCCTTCTTCATCGGCACCGCTGCTTCTACAGCGTACGAGATCTCGACGCGGAACTTGTCGACGCACGCGCGGAGCCAGCGCTTCGCGTCGTCCGGTCCTATGAAGCGCCGCATGCGACTGAAAAGCGACGGCGCCGCCTGTGTCGCCGGTGTCGTCGCGCTGTCAATCTCGTCCATGAGCGCATTGAGCGCACGCTTACGCCACGTATTGTGCAGTTCTTGGAGCGAGAGCTGCACGAGCTGCATCGACTCCATGCGCATCGAGTTCACGAGGAGCCACGCGGGCACGAGGAGCAGGTACGCCTGCAAGTCGCTTGTTGATTGGGCGACCAGCTCCGTCGACTGCGACAGCGCGACTTCGTGTCGGATGCGGTTCTCCACTTCGGGGATCAAGAACAAGTGGATCGACTGGCCCGTTTCAATCCCACGCATACGGTACGCGCCTTGGGCGTAGTCGCGGAACGTCATGTCCTTCCCGAGCGTCACGACTGCGCACGCGTTCACGCACTGCTTAATGTCCATCCCGGTCGTGTGCACTTGGTCGTAGAACGTGAAGCGCTTCGACGGGTGCAGGCCACACTGGACCAGCGGCATGGGCGCATTATGGTCGCGCAAGAGAATCATCTGCCGGTCGTCGCTGTCCAAGTACACGACGCCTTCCATCGACGGCGGCAAGTGCGCGAGCAGGAACGCCGCCACCTCTTGGTTCGCAAAGCCCGTGATCAACGCGCCCGTGTCTATGAGCGCGTGGTACCCTGGCTTCGCAGTCGCAATGTCGAGCAGCAGACTCGTCGCGCTCCAGTTCACCTTGCGCTCGAGCGAGACAATGCGCGGGTTCGTGAGCGCTTGGAAGATGCTGCCGTCACTGCGCGGCTCGTAGAAGCACTCGCCGAGATCCATCGGAAGTAGGTTCGACGGTGTGCCTGAGAACCCAATGCGCTTTGCAAACAACGTGTCGCTGCCGAGCTCGTGGCCGCATGCCGAGAGCTTGAGCTTCTGGAACGTCATGCACGCTGGGAACACGTGCTGCCGGACGTAGTAGTACACGGCGTCTGCAAGACGCGTGACGAGGAAGTGCAGCCGTGCTACTTGCGCTGGGTCCCGCAGCTGGAAGAGCGGCAGCGGCAGCACACCGGCGCCACTGGATTCGTCCGTGCGGCCGTCAGCGATCGACGCGGCAAGTCCTGACGTGACCCACTCGCGGAACATGGCGCTCGCTGGCCGCTGGTCGCGCGGACCGAGCTGGCGGCTAAAGTCCTGTTTGAGCTGCGACACGATACGGACGAGGTCCGAGACACGGATGCCTTCGTACCGGTACGCGAGGATCGTGAGCCCAATGAGCACGTCTGGGTGCGCAAACTCCGACGACCGACTAGGCACGTCCTTGCCAATGAACGGCACCGCGAGCAGCAGACGCGACGGCGCGTTCCCAGCGCTACTCGACGCGTGCTCGCCCCGGAGCAAGCCGTACGACACGCGGTTGATCTTCGAGAGCACGTGCGGCAGGATCGTGCGGAGCCAGTCGCGGCCGAGGTTCAGCAGCTTGATCGACAGGTCCGATAGCCCACGTTCGACCGTGTCGCGAAGGTCCGCGTTGCTTTGGAGGTCGGCACGTGAGCACGTCAAGTACCGCGTCAATGTGGCGAAGTCAACGTCCATCTTCCCCATGCGAAAGTGCTTCAAGAGCCACTCGAGCGCGATCTCTGTGAGCAGCGGCAGCATCCGGGCTTCGTAGAACTCCATGTCGAGCAGCACGAGATGCGGGAACTTCTGCAGCGAGTGCGTCCGGTAGCCGTCGGCTAGCACTTCGTGAAGCTGCGTCACGAGCGCTGTCGTAGGAGTCACTGGCTCGTCTTGCGAGCGTGTGGACGGAGCCGCCAGCACAGCGTCAATTAAGTGGATCGGCAGCTCCCACCGATTCGCAGCGAGGTCAATGGGGAACTTGTTGCCGATCGGGAAGTTGAGTTCCGACCGGAGCGGGTGCAGCAGCACGTCCACTTCGTCCATGATGAGGATGCCGTCCTGCCACAGCCGAATGACCTTGTACAACTCGTCCGCCATTTCGGACCGGTCTTCCAAGACCCGTCGGAGGCGCCGGACGTTCTGCGACGACGCGTGCACAGGGAGCTCCAGCACGTCGGTCGACTCCTCGAGCGAGTGCAGCAGCTCTACGAGCTTCAGCATCAGCGACTTGACCGACTCGGGCGACGCACACACCACGTCGCCATGCGCACGCGCGCGGTTGAGCTTCTTCACCAAGTTGATCGCGTTCGTCGGGTCGTCCGACACGGACCGGTCGAACTCGAACGTGAAGATGCGCTTCCGCAGCACGAGGTTACTGAACCGACTTCGTAGGACTTGACGCGACTGCTCGAGAAGCGCCGTGGGCATCACGTGCGTCACCAAGTGCTGCTTATCGGCGAGGATATACGTCAGCAGCGGCCCCACGACTGTGGTCTTCCCAGCGCCCATGATCATCTGCTGGACGCGCGAGTCCCCTCGAGCGAGACTCGCGACGAAACTGTCGATCATCTGCACCTGGCGGCCGCGCAGCAGCAGGTCGAACACGTACTCAAACACGAGGAACCGTGGGTCGAACGTCCAGCTCGACGACGAGACTGACGACTGTGGTTTCAAGTAGTGGCGCTTCGAGAGCAGCATGTCGGCGAGGTCTTTCGACGCTTGGAGCGTTTGCTTCAGCCGGTTCGGCGCCTCTGCTGGTGCGTCCGACGTGGCAGCCGTAAGCTGCGCCAAGAGCGCACGCGCAGACTGGATCGTCCGGTTGATGTGGACAATGCGGTTGCAGAGGAAGAGGACCGCCAAGATCCGCTCCGTCAAGTCGGCTGGGAGGCGCTGGATGAACGGGTTGCGCGTCCGCAAGTCAGTCTCGAACGCGGTCGACGCCAGGAGCGACGTGAGAAAATCGAACGTCACGCGAGGGAACACGCCGACGCGTCGCTGCATCACGAAGCGGTCGATCGCCACTTGCTCCTGCTCGTTCGCGGCCGTCGCGGTCGCGTTCACGAGCTGCTCGAGCGCCAGGATCTCAGTCGCGACAGTGCTCCGGTCGCGTTTGCGCAGCTCTTCACACGCGCGCACGAGGTCGTGCAGACGATTGGCTGCTGTGCCACTCGCCAGCGTCGACGCCTCGACTGGCGTAACACCAGCCACGAACGCGTCCTTGCTTTCATTCACGCTCTTCGCGTTGATCCGGATGTCATCGTCCAGGCGCTTGAGCAGGTCTTTCGCCGCTGCTGTTTGCGCTGCTGGGTGCTGCGACAGGTCGAACGGAAGCGCTGGCGCCGCTTTCGCGTCCGGGTCGCAGAACGTGACGAACTTCTTCACGTCGAGCGAGTCGAGCGGGAACTCGGGGTTGATGGCGACGTGTGTCGCAGCAGAGAACGGCCGCTGCTCGCACGACGTGTTGGACGCACTAAACTCGATCGCTTGACGCATAGGCTCGAGGTGGACCTGGACCACTTGGTCGGCAGATGCGTGCACCCGCCCGAACTGGCCCTTGATCGGCGCAACGACGCCGTCCTGGTGCGCTGGCGCTTGGAGCCGGCTCTCAAACTCCTCGACGCTGCTGTCGAAGAACAGCTTGAGCATCGTGCCGTACGTCATCTTCGAGTACAAGTTGGCTCCACGCGACAGCATCTGCGTGCTCTCATGGTCACATGGGGACAACGACCAGCGGTCGTGCGGGTGAGCAGCCAGCAATGCGAGCTGTTCCATCGGGTATTACGGGACGCTCTCTTCTTCGCCTTCGTCGACCGTCTCCCGGCCCCAGCGAGACAGCTTCAAGTGCAGGAAGCGAGCAAACAGGTCGCCAAACGACCGCGTGCAGTCCTCGTCGCCCAGTCGGACGACGAGCTGGCTGTTCAGGCACTCGTACAAGAAGAGGAACCCCAGACCGCGGTTGCTGCCGCTCACTTCGTCGCCAATCACTGCGCAGTTCCACACGAGCTTGGCCGCCTCCTCATCATCGATGAGGAACGTCGTGTCGATCCCAGCCGCGTGCTTCGGGCGGTTGTACCGCACGGTCGACAGCTTCTTCCCGTGCGCCGCCATGTACTCCTTCCCGAACATGCGCAGCTTCATCCACGGTTGACCACCGACGCGACTGCGGCTCAGCTTGAACTCGAACGACGCCGGGTGCGTCTCGCTCGCGTGGTCGCACACCACTTTCCGCAAGCTCAGCAGCGGTGAGCGCTGGTGGCAGTTCGCCAGCGCCTCTTTCTCCTCTTCGAACGTCAGCCGACACACTGCGTCGACGTGCGCGGTCGTCGAGAGGTAGTCGTGCAGCTCCGGCTTGAGCTTCCACGGCACCTTGTTGTCGCTGTACGCAACGCCAAGCGACAAGCGGATGCGGCAGGCGCACGCGTTCGGGTGGCGATCGTCCAGCGTCTTCTCAAACTGGTCAAAGATCCACTTCTCTTCGTCCGTGAACTTCACGTCGACGTTGCAGCCGATGATGAGCTCCATCGCAGCCGTGTACTTCCTCGCCAGCAAGCTCGTGAGGATCAGATACAGCGTAGAGCTGAGCGACGGCGGCAGCACGAACGTGTGGCTCGAATGAATCGGGTACGAGTAGAACCGCGTCTCCATCGCCTGCTGCCAGCCCAGCGACGCGCGGTCCGTGACAAACAGCGTCGAGAACGGCTCGCCTTGCACACTCGGCCGGTACACGTCGTGGTTCGGACACACGAGCTTGAGATCGTTCGTGTCGGACTCGAGAACGAGGCAGTCCGGCGTGAGGTCAATGATCGACTGGAGGTACTTGGACCCACCGCCACGAGCGCCAAACGTCAGGTCGCTCACGCTCCAGCCGTTCTGGTCCAGTACGTCGAGGCGAATGACGGCGCTAGACTCGCGACGCGGCTTCAGCTTAAGCTTCAGACGAGGCAGTTCGATGAACGCAATCGACGCCAGCCCTATCGAACTGTCGCTATCTCCGCTCTTGGTCGACCAGATGAGGATGTGCGAGTGATCCTCCACCCGTGCGAGCAGCGCTGAGAGCTCGAGGAGATCGCCTCCAGTCGTCGCGGTCGCTTCGAGCACATTAAGCAAGTACAGCGTCTCGCCGAACGCCTCTTCGACAACCTCCATGACCTCGTCCACGTCCTCGCTCTTTGCTTCCTCATCGCCAACGTCCATCGGCACTGGCCCGTTGTCAGTCGTGGCCGCCTTCCGCTCTGAGCTCGCGGCTTCGACGCGCTGGATCTCGTCCGCGTTGGTCGGATCCGCCAGCCACGCCCGCGCCACCTCAAGCTCCTGACCAAAGATGTCGAGCACGTACTCAGCAGCCACACGGGAAGGCGACGTCTCGAAACTCATCAAGAGCCCGAGCTTCTGCTCGTGGACGTCTTCCTCGCTCATCGGCACGTCTCCCGCCTCCGCAGCCGCCTCCGCCTGCCCGATCTTCAGCTGGTTCGCGTCGTCGAGCAGCCACTGTGCAGCCATCGCCACGTTGTTGTGGTTCTCTCGCAGCGACAACCCACACGCTGCGTACGAGAAGCCCATCGCCATGAGCTGCACAACGTCTTCGTCGTTCACCACCACCACGTCTCCTCGCGACGGCGGCTTCGCGGCGCCTCTGCTTGTCGGTGCAGCAACTGGAGCCGGCGGCGGCATCAGCTTGTTCCCGTTCGTAAACCCGCTCCCGTCGCGACGGGTCGAGATCCGCGAAAACGACGTCTTGATCGACTTGCGCTTGATGATCGCACTGGCGTCGTCCACAATCTCCACCTCAACGCGGTACCGGAACCACTGCGACTTGACGTCGACGGGCTCACCGCGCAGCTTGTGGTCGGTCCCCAGCCAGAAGCGGAACGCTTCGAGCAAGCAGCTCGGGACGACGCCTTGCAGGAGGCGCGGCGGCACAAACTGCTCCGTGCCGTTCAACGCCACGTTGCGACGGAGCACCACGAGCGTCCCGCCGTTCGTCTGCCGCTCGCGGGGATCGCCAGCAGCACGGAGCAGCAGCGGGTCTTTCGGTCCGTCGTCGGGCGAAATCGTCAGCGCGAAACCGTGGAGGCTCAAGCGGGAGTTCGACGTGAAGATGAGCTTCCGGTACAGTCGGCGGCCGTGCGTCACGAGGCTGTAGATGTGCACGACCTGGTGGTACCGGTACGCGACGATCTCCTTGAACGTCGCCATCTTTTCCTTGTCCTTCTCCTTCTTCTCTTTCGGTCCAAGGTCGTGGCCGATCAGCTGAACCCGAGTCGCACCTGCAGCCAAAGGCTCCGATGGGAGGAAGAACGTGAACGGCAGCTTCTTGTCTTCCGGGTCGGGCGGGTACTGCAAGCGAAGGACCCCACCGACAAGGTCTACGAGCCACTGCTCGTCCGGATGCGGGTGCTCGTCTTCCGAGTACGGGTCGAACGCACGTGAGTACTGCTTGCCGAGGTACGAGTACCCGTCGACGTCGGACGCGCGCGTGGGACTCGGCTCGGGCGGCGCAGACGCACGAACAAACCGTGGGGTCGCACACACGTCGCAGACTGCGTTCGGGTTGTCGCCGTTAAAGTTCGCGCACGTGCACGCGGGGCACTCCCAGTACATCTTGAGCTCGCCTGGTGTCGACGCGTCGCCGTCTTGCGTCTCTGAGCCGCGCTCGTACAACGTCGGTGCGCCGACGCCTTGGTCGAGCGAATCTGTTGGGTCGTCCCACTCGACCAGCTCAAAGTCCGTGCCGATAATGTTCACCCAGAGTCGATGCTCCTGGCGCGCAACAAGCCCGCAGTGAAGCGACTTGTTCCCAAAGATCGCTTTGAAGTCCGCATACTGCGTCATCGAGTCCGGCACGGGCTTGAGTTCGTCGTTGCGCCAGAGGATCTCGCCCGTTTGCGCGTCGAGCTTGAGCTCCGTCTTCTTGCACACGTACCGTCCCGTGCCCGCGACGTCCGCATCTTCGCTCCACTCGTGCTCCTCGTCCGGCTCCGACGACCGCAACGCGATCCGGACGATCGACCCCAACACTTCGTGCCGCGCGCGACTTACGAGACTGTTCAGCCACTTGACGACGCCACGGCGGTGGATCTGGATCGTCTCAAAGATCTCTTCTTCCAGGACTTCCCCGGGCGGCAGCTTGAGCTCGTTGCCGTCGCCGTCCCGCAACGCCACGATACTCGGCGCTTGGATCGTCTGCATGCCGATCTTTAGGTACAGCGGCCGGCCTTTCAAGTACTTCTCCAGCGACGTCTTCGACACGTTCTCCGTCTTGATGCCTTGCGCCTGGAGCCACCGCAGCAGCCGTTCTTCCGCAGAGAGTCCCGACTTGTCCTCGCCTGTCTCGACTGACAGCTTCATCCCAAAGCAGTGCCAGTTGCGCACATACGCGATCGACCCGAGCATGCTCGACACACGCTCGTATGTGTACTCAGAGGCGCGAAGACTCATGTGGAGCAGCACGAGGTACGAGTGGATCACGCACGCAGTCTGCAGGTTGTTCGCAGCTTCAGCCTCTTCGCGCCACTTGTGCAGCGTCGAGTGCCCAAAGCCGAACGCGTACGCCAGCAAGCTCTGGCGGTACGCTTCGAGCTTCGCACGCTTCCCACTCGCGTCGTTCGCGAGGCTCTCGTCGATCGCGAACGTCACGTACAGCAGCACGTCGACCGCCAGTTTGAGCATAAAAAGGATGAACTTAGCGTCCGCAGAGTGCACTGACGCCTCGCCAAGCTCTTTGATCGCCTCGAGCATCTTGAGCAGCGGAGCCACGACAGCGTCCGGAGCGTGGAGGAGCTCGTTCAGCAGCAGTCCGTTCATTGTGCCCAAGTGGTCTTCGCACTTCTGGTGCGTCACGCGCGCATCAAACACACGCTGGATCGATTCTTCGTGCAACAACAGCGTCGACTTGCGCAACGGCACGTGCGTCACGTCCGCTTGGTGCGCGTCCGAGACCCAGTCCCCGCTCTCAAACAACACTGCGCGGAAGAGCTGCTGCAGCATCGGGTTGAACAGGTACGTCACGCGGTCCCGGGAGGCAAAGAACGCAGCGACCAATGGGATGCGCGCGTACGGCACCGTGAGGTAGCACAGGAGGTACTCGGACTCTTCAGCCGACAGCGTGCCGTGGAACGTCGGGAGGTCCGACAGGTGCATGATATCGTCCTCTGTGATGGGCGACGGGAGGCTCGGCGCCGTCGCTGCCCCCTTCGCAGCGCTCATAATGAGCGCGCTGAGCTCTGCAGGGCTCGACATCACGGGGCCTTCTCCAAAGAAGATCTTTCGCTCCATGAAGCCCACGACGTCGACGTCTGCAATGTCTTGGTCGCTGCCTCGAAAGTTCGTCACTTCCCACGTCAGCGACGCGTTCAGGATCCGGTTCAGGCCCCGCATGCCAAAGAAGTTGCGGCGGTGACTGGAACTCGAGTCGTCGAACGACAGCTGCCACATTTGCCAGTGCTGGTGCGCCACACGGCGGCGCATCAGCTCAATCTCTTTCGTCTCCATCGTCGCGAGAAACTTGACGACCAGCACGAGGTCGCGTGCGAGCGCCACTTCCGGGTGCTCACGCGCCATCGGCGTGTCCTCGCTGCAGAACCACTCCATGAGCGCCTCCATCTCGGTCGGCGGCGTCGGGTTCTCCGGGTCAATCAGCTGGTACCCGTACTTCTCCATGAGCTGGCGGAAAAAGATGAGCGTCGTCGAGTACTTCTTGAGCTCCACCTTGTCCTCCGGCATGTGGTACTGGAAGAGCTGGTACTTTGAGACCGCGTCCTGCCGATCAAAGTACGCGAGCACGCGGCCACGCGCGAGGCAGAAGCTCGGGCGCGCAAACTCCATCAGCGCCGTCATCTTCGTGAGCGACAAGTTCGCTTTGCAGAACCGGTGCGCGAGCACATAGCCGCCCTCTTGTTCCATCAGGAGCGACATCTCGAGCGGCTCGTCCGACGCTGGTGTCCGCAGGAGCGCATCACACATGCTCAGTGCACACAGCGCTGCGAGCGACCGCTCCGAGTCAAAGTGGCGCGACGGCTGCTCCATCGACTGCCACACGCTCCCGAGCGTCATGAGCGCCGAGTAGAGGAACGTGAGACACCGCAGCTGCATCTCACGCGTCACTGGCTGGCGCCACATACACGTCGACGCTGTACCAGCAGCCGGGGACGGGTCTGGCACTGGCAACACCTCGACCAGCAGACTCGTGAGCAACTGGATCACTTCGTGGTGCAGCGAGATGCGAGACGACGACGATCCTTCGGCTGCGCGCGTCAGCAGCGACTCGCACAGCGCACGGCAGCGCACGAACGCAGCGACTGCGAGGGGGAGCGACGTGACGCGCTCTGGGACGTCCAGGAAGTTCCCGAGTGTCGGCGCGTGGAGCTCAGCCGCGTTCCCCGCGTACTCGTCTTCTCGGCGGCCGAGCTGCAGCAGCCCTGCGTTCGCGTGGCCCACAAACGCCACGTCGGCTTGAAATTTGGCGTTTCTAGGTTCTGCATCGTCTACGTTCGCGTCCCTGATCTCCTTCATCAGTGCGTCGACGTGCGCCATGAGAGCGTTCACGTGGCTGAGGCCGCGCTTCGTCACGTTCCCGTGGCTGTTGTGCGCGAGCGTCTTGAGTCCGATCTGCTTCGTGGCCATCTCAATGCACTTGGTCGCTGAGAGCGAGAGCGCAGCCTTTGGGAGCTTAAAGCCGCGGCCAGTCCACGGGAAGAAGCGGCCAGTCGGGTCCGCCTGCACGAGTTCGCGTCCTTTCGCGGTCAAGATGGCGCCGTTGACGCTCCGGAGCACGAGCGTCGGGACCGCGGTGACTTGGAACGTCTGGATCAGCTGCTTCCGCGCTTCGACTTCACTGAACGGCACCACGAGCCAGTGTAGCGCTGGCAAGTCGGCAGTGAGCGCTGTGTAGTCAGTCTGCTCTTGGTCCACAGAGACGACAATGACCACAAGCGAGCGGTTCGCCGCCTGCAGACTCGCTGTCAACGCAGTGAGCGTCTTGGTAAACTTCCGACTCGCTGTGTCAGTTGAGCGGGCAAAGTAGATCCCCACCACTGCATCTGGAGCAATAGACGCGAGCGTGTGGCTCCCTTGAAGCGAGTCCGTCAGTGGGACAGTTGAGAGCGTCTGGAGCGCTCGGTCGAGTACGTCAGCTGGAAACGCTCGTGACGGGTTGTTTACGACCTCCAAGTCGCGTACAGTGCGCTGGAACAACCGGTACCGGAGCTTAAAGAGCACTGCGTACTGGACTTCCGCAGCAGTGAACGCGCCCGAGCGAAGACAGAGGTACCGGATCGCTTCGAGCGGGCTCTTACAAAAGCCCACGTTGCTCCGTTGCGGTGTGTGCACAGTCCCTAGGCTCGCAGAGGCGCCTGTAGCTGTCTCCGCGTCTTCAAATGCGAGCGGGAGGAGTTTGTCGCCTGCGAGCCACGGCAAGAGCACGTCGTAGAGCGTCTCGGCTCGGTGATACTCGGACGGCGGCGTGCGCACCCAGAGCGAGAAGAGCAGCGTCCAGAACGCCATGTCCAGGAACCGCGAGGCGGGGATCGCGCTGATCTGCACGCACGACTGCACGCGGACCTTGTCGCTTGTGTGCGGCTGCACTGCCTGCGGGTGGTACAAGTCCGCGCCCGGGCCTTTGTTGCACACTGTGAACGTGTACTGGTCCGCGTCGCCTTTCTCGACAACGTACATGATTGTGTGGCTCGAGACGTTGCTGACAAAGCCGCCAGGCACGAGCAGCGGCTCGCCTAGCTGCAGCTGCAGCAGCTGCGCTTTCCACGCGACGAGGAACGCCTGCAGCTGCGTGGCATCGCCCACTTTGAGCGCCGCTTCGGTCCACTGCTTGCAGCGCTCCAGTTGCGGCACGAGGCGGTCGAGCACGAACTGCTCTTGCGCACCACTGAGCACAAACGCCACGGGGTCGTCACTCGCGCTTGTTGACGACGACGACAGCGGTTGAACGAACGCCGACTGCGGGTGCAGCACTTGGGCGAGCACGTCGAGTGTGGCGGCGAGCGCCTGTGGACTCCCGCCAGCCTCGTAGGGTGTGTTGCGCAGATACGGGTCGCCAAAGAGCCCGATGAAAGCCGCGCTCTGCCAGACGCCGTCCGCCATTGTTATAGAGGAAGAGGTTGAGATGCTTGAGGCGTGTGCTTCTTCTGGTAGCTGGTGGCTGGTGGTGATGGCCTTGACTTCGATGGAGTTGGTCGGAAGAAGGATTGCGTTGCTGAAAAGATCTCGTTTTGTTTGGTGGAAAATGACTTGGATAATGTATGCGATCGTGGGTTGAAGACGTGCCCTGGTACTGAGTCTGTATCTGAGGATGAGACACCCTGGATAATTTGATTTTTTCA
>JAASGD010000533.1:0-20596 GCA_023334115.1 Globisporangium megalacanthum
AAGTTCTTCAAACGGTGGCATCGCGACACATCAGTCACATGTCGTTATTGACGCTCCCTTCACGTGCTTCACGCTTCGTTCTCTTCGCTGCTCACTTGCGAATTGGATCCCAGCGTCTCACTTGCCTTCAACCATCCGACACATTCACCGTCATCACCTCCGTACGCTCCCCGACGTCTTCATGAAGTCCTTCGAGAGCACGGCAAGCGCCAACCATCTCCCCAGCAGCTCCTACAAGTACGTGCAACATACGCGTGTGGGATGGCCATGGGAACGTTGTCTCCACCAACACATATTGTACCATTACGTTTGCTTCGCTGGCCGCACTCGCAGACGAGGAGCGCTGATCGCTGCTGGTGTCGGCGCAATCGCGTGGTACGTCGCCAACCGCCGAGCCGAGAAGCCGCCACCGGTCACGGAGAGCACGCTGCATCCCGAGTACGGCACGACCATGCAGCTGGGCACGAGCCGCGAGCAGCAGCAGACGCGCGACCGCCCACCGACCAAGATGAAGTAAGCACAAGATCGTCGGGTCCTGTCGCGCAGCTTGGTGGCGGCGCACTTCATGAGACCACTGCATCTCGAGGGTCACGTGACCACGTGCATCCAAAAACTCCTCCGCGACAAGTGTTCTTCCATTGCGAGCACACATTCTGCATGAACATGACGAATGAAGCGTTTACTGTCGATCAGCGTGGTCTCTTCGGAAGCTTTCCATCTCTTGAGCTGGGGTTGAAGGAGCGTACGTTATCTGGACAGTGTCCTGTTCATCCTGCGATCGAGGAGCTCCAATGTCAATGTGCCTCTTCCGCAGACTGCAGCGTGGGCGCGACCATTTTTATAGTGGTGACAGAACCCAGAGCGCGCTTGTGAGTGGCAGCCCACATAGCCTGGTGTCCAGCAGTCGCAGTGCAAGAGCTCGAAAGAGGAATCGTCCTCCTTTTGGAGGCACAAGAGGTGGGAGAGATTCGTCTGGAGCGACGCTCTCTCGTGGAGCGCGTGGCCGGAGAATCGCTGGAGCTCACGCGGTGGAAAGAAGACTCCACCTGAACAGAGTCACTCCTTGTTCTGTTGGGCGAGTTTGACAGAAGTCATCACCTCGCAAGATGGAATGATCGACTGTGTTGACAATTCAGGGCTGTGTTCTTCTTGGCCCATCCAAAAACTGATGAACTACTCCAGCTAGTATAATCATCAGCGACCACTTACGAAAGGTAAATAAGTGAACAAAAGCTCTTAAACGAGCGCAAGTTTGACGGATCAACTGCTCAATTATCAAATATACAGTCAGCGAATTTCAGAGGGGTCCACTTTGAAGTCAAGCTTTCTCGTTAAAGTGTCAATCTCCTGATGACCCAGCGAGAACTCCTCTCTCATAAACTTGATCGTGTAGGCGGTGCTGCACATGCGACATTTTCGTAAACGGATGGATGGCTTCGTTTTACACCTGACCTCGCTTTCGTTTGAGTCGAGACCACGACAGATCGTGCACTCGTTCTTCACAGCAGACTTGCTCGTTCGCTCCCAGTAGCCCTCTTGACACAACAGATCGAGCCGCCAGCCACGCAAGCCTCAAAGACACGGTCGCGCCACCTGCCCAACATACTACACAACAGCCGCGAATATGCCCCTCGCGACGCGGAGGCTGCGCCGCGACCGCAACGTCTCGGACCCGACCGCGGGCATCGTCGTGCCTGCGGAGACCATGTTCGTGTTTAACGGCTCGAGCGCCGACCTCGCGCAGCAGTTCTACCAGCGCTACCAGGCGGGCGATACGGCTGCGAAGCTCACGATCGCTTCGGACACCCTCCCAGAGCGTGTGCACGCGCGCCTCGCTGCAGTCGACCTCAAGTTTAAGCAGCTGCACCCGCTGCTGCAACGTGCGCTGCTCTGGGACAGCGGCTACGTGTTCGCCAGCAGCGACAGTGGTGGCGTTACTGAAAAGCTTCTGCGGGCCTACACTGCGAACGGCACGTCCATGGCTGACATCGCGGTCTCGGCCAGGGAATTCAGCGACGTCGCTGGCTGCGCGACTGCGAACTGCTCTGCACCATCACCAGAACCAGTAGGAGCGGCAGCAGTGCAACGACCGACGGGCGACAGCTGCAGTGGCGTGCGTCTGGCATCGGTGCTCAAGTGCGCCGTCGAGGGCGAAGTGGGGAGCAATTCGGGCAGTCAGGCGTTCTGGGCGACTGGCGGACACGAGCGAGCGATCCCAGAGCTGAGTATTGCACGACACACGTGGCACGACAGCGCCGAGACGAACCACACGTACACAGTCCACGCGATTCACTCGATTGCGCTGGCGAGAGAAGCGTCCGTGAGCTGCACGACTGCTCGCGATGGCGGCCAGTACTCATCGCTCATCATCCCGTGCGTGCCGTATTCCAGCAGCGACATCAACACTGTCGCTCGCGTGTGGGCAGACCCAGCACCAGGGAAGCTCGTCACTGTCTGGCTCGAGCATGCGCGTGCGGACAAGCCGGGCTTTAACCCGTACTACACACTCGTGATCATCGCCGGTGTCATCACTGCTCTCGTACTGTTGATCGTCCTGTGTTGCTCGTGCAAGTCGCGCTACCGGAGGCGCAAGCTCCGCCGCGCCGAAGCCAAGATGACGAGCGCCGACCCGTCTGCGCTGCTCGAGAGCCACGAGGCGATCGAAGTAAGCGCTGTCGCACTCACGCCCGTGCACGCGATGCTCGAGTCGGACGTCGAGGCAAGCGACAGCAGCAGCGGCTGGAAGAACGCGTGTGGGGTCAGCCAAGCTGTCTTCAGTCGGCGGCTGCGCATGGACCAGCTCGCGCTCAAGAAGTTGGTTGCGCACGGTGCGAGTGGGTCGGAGATCTATGCGGCCAAGTACCACGGTTCACGCGTCGCAGTGAAGGTGAGAGCGGTGCGATCTCCGCTGTCGGCACTAGCAGCAGAGTCAGCAGACAGCTTCTCGTCGATACAGAGCCGACCAGTGAGCGCAGGTGCGACTCATACGACAGCAACTGTGATGCCAGTGATCGACGCAGAGCTCGAGCTCCTTGCGTCGCTGCGGCACCGCAACATCGTGCGCTTCTACGGCGTCGCGTGGAAGTCGCCCATCAGTCTCTGCATCGTCACTGAGTACGCGCGCAAAGGCAGCTTGGACGTGTACCTCCGTCAGTGGAGCAATAGCGACGACGACAGCGAGAGAAGGCTCACGTGGACGCAGGTTCAGAAGATCATGGCGGGCGTCGCCGATGCTGTGGAGTACCTCCATGCACGTGAGCCGCCAGTCGTACACGGCGCGCTTGAAGCCAAGAACGTGCTGCTCTCGAGTCGGTTCGAGGCGAAGCTGATCGGCATCGGACGTTCCGCTGTTACTGGTAGCGATACCGCGACCTCTGTACCGCGCTCGGTCGAAGACGACATCTGCGCGTTCGGCTTGCTGTTCGCAGAGCTCATCGCGCACAGTGACAGCTCGACAGCGAGGGCGTCGTTCGGACACGAGGAGCACAAGATCGACATTGAGTCGCCGCCGCCTGTATGTCCTCTGGAGATTCGCGAGATCGTCGCCCAGTGCATGGCGGTCGACCCAAGCGCTCGACCGCGCATCAGTGACGTCGTGCGCGTCTTCCGCTTGCCGTCACCTGCGTCAACCGACGACGTCGTGAGTGCGGAGTAACGTGGGCGACCAAAGGGACCGAGGGACTGCTCTGGTTCTCAGGTCGAATCCTGAGCGACAAAGGCGAGGTGCCGTCTTTCTCCAGATCAACGACACCAGCGCCTCTTCCTGTGCAGAAGCGCAGCCTCTACCGACTCTGTTCGCAGCCTCAAGCGATAAACTGATCGATGCGGGCTTGGAATCCGTCGTGACGTGAACGCAACTACAAACTTTGTACTTCAAACGGATCCACGCACTCGCAACTCAACTACCTGTTTCAACGTTGGTGTCGTACTACTCGTCACAACGCGCCTGTCGCCTTGAGCGCCAGCTGCAGTCTATACAGCACCTCCGCTGCTGTCGGGCGGTCCCGCGGGTCTACTGCGACGCACGCTTCGCCGAGCTCGCGCAGCTGATCGGGCACGCCCTCGGAGAACCTCACGCGCAACTGGCCCATCGACACGAGCTGGAGGATCGCCGTGTCCGTGAGCTTCGACCCCGTGTCGGTGGTCTTGGCACACGCGTATGGGAGCAAGTGCGAGTCGAGCTCTGAGAGGACGACGCCGAACGAGAAGATGTCGGACTTCTCGTCGTACCGGTCGCCCAGCATCACCTCTGGGGCCATCCACAACGACGTGCCGACACCGGCCGTCATGGTTGCGTCCGACTGCTTGCGAGAGACGCCAAAGTCCGTGAGCTTGGCGTTCAACTGCATGTCCAACAGGATGTTCTTTGACTTGAGGTCTCGGTGCAGCACGATGGGATCGAGCGAGTGCAGGAACGTAAGCGCGTGCGCGACGTGGAGTGCGATCTGGACCTTGTCGGCTTCGAGGCCGTGTGCGCGTTCGTGCGCCTCGAAGCGCACGAGGAGCGTGCGCAGGTCACCACCGTCCATGAACTCGGACACGACGCACACGTCGGCGAGCGAGTCCCACGCGACACCAACGAACTGCACGATGCGCTCGTGTTCGAGGATGATCATGAGCTTGACTTCGGCAAAGAAGCCCTTGATGTGCTTGAGGTCTTTCCGTGTCGCTGGGAGCAGCTTCTTGACCGCCACGGTCTGCTCTTTGTACCGTCCGCGGTACACCTCCCCGAAGCCACCGCGTGAGATCAGCGCGTGGATCTCGACTTTCTCGAGCGGGATACGGTTCGCGACGACCACGGAGTCGTCCCACAGGTCCTTCTTTCTGCCCGACATCGAGAGCGAGTCGCCGGTCCCCATGCGCGTCGAGCGGATCGAGTTGAAGGCGGCTGATGAGTTGCTCGAGTCTGTCGTCGTCCCGTTGCGCCGTCGCTGTGGGGGTTCCTTGCTGTACTTGCTCGCGCGCTTGAAACGCCGGTACCAGATCGTGAACGCCGACACCATGAGAGCGACACCGACAGCGCCAATGGCAATGCCGATGGTTGCGCCATGCCCGTGTTCGGAAGGACTGAGGTCGGTGCTGCCCAGGACACCTGTTCAAGTGCCACAGACCACCAGCCGCAGCGCGTGAGTCTCCTTGATCACCAGTCGCGTGCGTTCCGCCATCGCGGCTTACCTTGTGCGCTGGCTTCAAAGCCCGATCCACTGAAGTCGTCGGGTGGATGCACATGCGGCAGTGTAGTCGGTTCTAGCGAAAGCGGCGCCGGGGTCTTTGCTGGACTCGGTGTAGGCACCTTGGTGGGGCGCGGCGTTGGTGATGGCGATGGCGAAGGCGAAGGCGACGGTGACGGCGAAGCTGACGACGATCTGTTTACATTGCCCTTGAAAGCGCTGATGACGGCCTTCGCGACCTCCTGTGAGGACAAGAGAGAAGAGGTAGAGGGCACCGAACGAGCGCGTGAATGAGCTGTGAATGAATGCCCAGAGCCATTGCATCTCGCACGCCTCACGCCAGCCCGAGCGGACTGTGACGGATGCGGTTGAGATGAACGCTGCCGCGTGGAGACCTTACCGTCTCATTCTTGGTGAACAAGGACGCCATCCGGTCGAGCGCGCCGTTGACCCTATGACGGTCGCTTTGGTCTCGAGCGTCGTCAAGTGAGCGCGGCCGAGGGGATTGTCATGCACGTGTGTGGATGGGGACGAGAGTTCAGAGTTCAGCAAAGGTGCGAAAAGCGCACCTTTTTCAAATCTTGAGATCGCAAATCACATTTTGACCAGCTGGGACAACCGATCTGCAATAGTGATGAAATCAAGTGCGGTACGAAATGCAACTCGGGAGGAAAAAGAGTCAGAAGTTGACCTGGATCTGGCTTCCAGTCTCAGTTTATCGTGAGAACAGACCCACAAGCGCAATCAGTCCGAGTCTGAAAACAGCGAACGCGCCGCAACCCCGAAAGAGGCAAGAGCTCACATCACAAACGTCGAGGCGGACTGCGCGCTTCGACTTCGCCAAATGCACAACAGCATTTGGCGAAGTCGCCAACGACGGTGCTTGTGAGCAAGGCTATCAAGGTTATCGTAAGATGCGAATATTAATAAGGGAGGTCGGAAACCCCCGCTAATCTGATCATGTTCCCGTTCAGTGCGGATTCTCTCGCTCTTTCACGCTACCCACGGACTCGGGACTCGATATGAACTGTGCCTCTTCCTGAAGCTGAAGGGCGATTGGAGCCGCTTCTCACGAGACTGCAAAAACTGCAACTGGAGACGCTTGCAAATGCTGACACCAGCCGAGATCAGCGCTCGTCGGCTGCACTTCTCCTTCGTCGGTGTCGGTGTCAATGACACAGTGTCATTATGGCAGGGGCGTCTGTTGCGCACTCGATGTCATCGTCGTCGTCACCAGCAACCAGAGTGGAAGAGGTCGACTGCGGCGCAGCAATGGTGGCCGCCGGCTTAGTTGCAGGCTTCGGCGTCGACCTAGAAGGCGCGTCCCCATCCGAGTCCGCCAAGTGGTCACAGTTGGTGTACACCTGCTCAGGCTCGTTAGAGACGCCAAGCCAGTGTCTACACCTTTTCATGTTCCGTCTGAGAACTGTTCCATCTGTAGTGAATCGGCTAGCGCTTGGACGTGTCGATCAGCACGTTGCTGTCGGGGTACCTGTTTTGACATTCGCTCGCAGCTTATCCACGCCCTCAATCTACATCACCCGGTTTCTACTGTATGGTACGATAGTGCAGCATGCCAACACCCGACTCCGCGAAGTTCTCTTCGGAGCTGTTGGTCATGCCATCTGGGACGTACCTGCGCAGTACTTGCGGAGCCATTCGCTGACGCTGCTCGCCTATCCGTTGTCTGGGTAGCCCTTAACCCACGCGGCAATTGTCTCCACGATGCACTGTGAGCAGTGGTGGCGCCGAGCGTCGACAAGAGAAGGACGGTGGTAGCGAATGTGTGCATCCTGCCAGCATACAGTGTCGGCGAGAGGTTTCCGGTGCCGCGGTGAAGGCGAGTGATCTGGAGGAAGACCGAAAATTGCAGATAATCGAGTCTTGGCTGATGGAGAGTGCTCAAGTCTGGCAGATCGAAGAGGGTCAGTGTGAAGATCGCCTCACACACAGCGTTTACGCGGAGAAGTGGTGCAGGAACTAGCAGAGGGTTAACGCAGACGAAGAGTAGGCGCGCTCGGATCACGCCGCGGCTGCCGTCGGATGTCATAAGGCGTCTCGAAGAAAACTCGGACGAGCGAGCGAAAGCCCAAGCTGTGATGAATCCAGCAGCTCACGGATACTCACCAAAAGCTTGACAAGCGCCAGTGAGCATCGGGCGTTGTAGGATGAATGGCCCCTAAGACGGCGGGTGGGGGGCTCGCGAAGAAGACGAATGTGAGCTTGTGAGAGCGCTGATCGAGCCCGAACACACCCGCAACGTGTCCGCGCACACACGCTCACGCTCACACACTATTGCAGACTGGTCCCGCTCGACCGCCGCACTACACCACGCAATATTTCACGGTTGCCCAATCTTTCGCTTGATATTGTGGATTTCAAAATTGTGCATTGAGCTTCGCGCAGTCGAGCCGACCATCGAAAGATGCAGCCATCGCAGCCATGCACACCCAATTGCACTGGCCCAATTTCGCGTCGCCCGCCCATCCCTCATACTCGTTCCTTTGCGTACTGGAAGATGACTTGGCAAAGGAAAAGTATGATAGTACTACAATCCTGTCATCGAGGAGACACAGTCACGACGCAGGGGAGCACAGCTCGCAAACTCACATATATGCACTCAGGTCCGAGCGTTGGCTACTAGCAACCAGCAGGCTGCTTTCTGTTGGGTTGCTTCGTTCGGTGTGGCAGAAAAGGGAAGGACCACGGCTAGGCTCTCGTTCGCCATTTCCCAATCTTTCACCGAGCGCATACACGCTCGGAGTAACCAGAAAGCCGCAGCGCTTTACAACCCCCACAGGCGCCACCATCACCGGCAGTATCCGCGTCAGGAACCGCGACCGCGATTCGGTGGCGACGGCATCTGTAACAGCTTCACACTCGACATCGACACCGAGGACGACAGCCCAAGTGCTACACAACACAACTCGAATCGCTCGAGTATATTAGCAACACCCTCATCCCGCTGCACACACGCGCGCTCGGGGCACATCTGACACTACCCACAGCAGCAGCAGTAGCAAGCACGTCAACAACGACGACTGGCATGCCAAGACCTGGCATCTGGACGGTGGAAGAGCACAACCGGTTCCTTGCCGCGATCGAGGAGCACCCGGATGGTCCGTGGGTGGCGATCGCCGAAGCCGTCGGCACGCGCTCTGTGCGTCAAGTGCAAACACACACGCAGAAGTACTACGAGAAAATCATGAGACGCATGCGCAGATCGCGCAAGGAGCGCAAGGCGTGGGCACGTACCGAGCACCGCATCGAAGACGACATCCTCGACTTCTGCTCCATCATGAACGGCTCGCGCCCGGCAAGGAGCACCTCCGTCATCGCTACCGCTACTACCGCTACTCCTCCCATCGAAGCGACTGGGGCGAGATCGTCGAGACTGCTCGGCTTTGCCAGTTCCGGCAAGATGGACCTCGCAGCCGGACCCAATATCATCGACGGATCGCTCGTATCTGGCGCCTACGCGTTTACACACGCGGAGCTGGCCGAGTTCGCCGACTTAGACATCGGCAGCCTCGACTTTAACGACTTCGATGGCGATAGCGACGGCGACACACTCAGTCAGCTCCCAACGCTTGAGGATTCGCTCGACTTCTTCATCGCATCGCTCGAGCGCGACCTCGAGCCCGATCCGTGACTCTCCGCTATTTCGGTGGTGCGATTCCAGGTTGCTATTGACTTGCTGGGAAAAGTAAACCAGTAACCAAGATCTCAACGTTTTTGAGCTGTTCGTTGACAAATGAAACGCTCAGTGATGCTTTCTGATAATTGTACCCAATGTGAGGTGTTTACATTGGTGGTGCTGACGCGAGCCGTAAACGGAAACGAGTCAGTTCGTTTGTTGAAGCGTCAGGCTTTCACGTACACGACCTCTGGGCACAGCTAAAGGCTTAAAGCGCTAGCGGGACAGTCGAGAACAAAACACCCTTGCAGCGTTATGGCAATGTCGCGACGTACAGTAAGTCGTTTGTTTCTCTCGCTGCACTTTACGTGGATTTTATTTAGCCGAGCTCGGCTACAGTGCAATGATCGACTTCTGCTGTGGACTGCGTCTGTCACGCGATGTTCGATTGATTTGCGCGCATGGTCGCCATGAAAGGAGTTTAGGCACTCGACTGGATTCTCGGGTTCGAGGGGTCCCTCGGACCTCGGGGCCGTAATATTACGTACAGGTGGGAGCGCGATGAAGGAACTGGCATCAAATAATTCCCTTCTATTCTCGCTAAAACGACGATTTAATCGCCTAGCCTAAATATGCACTTAAACTGACCTTGTTTATAATAACTCGTTTAATTAGATACATATCAGGCGTTCCTTCATCGCGCTCCCACCTGTAGTGCTGTCGTGAAAGTTTATGTGTGGTCGCGCCTCAGTGTGGAGCAAAACACTGAAAGAGGTGCAAAAGTGGGGGAACCCATCCGGTTGTAGTGTGAACTATCCGGATAGATACAAAAAATACTGCCAAAATTGCTGAGCATCCAAATATTTGCAAGTGGCCACCTTCTTCAGTTCCGACTCTAAAACTGAAGCACACTTGACGTGCCTGAACAATACTGTAGCCAACCGCCCTGTCCGCACAGATCTCAACAGTTGTCTTTCGACTCTGTTCGAGTTCCAAGCTTGTTTTGTTCGTTTTGCGCGCCAAGGCGAGTGTCGTGGGCAGAAGTCAGCGGGAATTCTGCCTCGCCTCGCTTGAGTGTGCGCCGATTTGGTGGCGGTCAGCAAGCGGTAACTCCACCAATTTGTCGCATCAACGCAGTCATTGTTTGCACGCTCTTACATCAGCTCAAATCGCTGTCTGCTTTTCCTTGCGAGCATGCTTCGCGTCTGGCAAAGGTCGCGAAAAGGTCGCGAAGATCGCGAAGGTGACTTTGCTCCTTTGACCCGCTCGACACGCTAGTAGTACGGTATTTGCTACGCATCTTGTGGTAAAGGCAGCAACAACAATGAGAAGGGTCCACGTAGTGTAGATCGCCTTGTTTGCATGGTCCTAAGGTGAGCGAGCCGTTGCGAGGTCAGCCTCGTCAACAAAGCCGAGATGTCTGCTGCTCGACTTCTTTTATGAATTTTTCGCTACTGTTTTTCGACTTCAAAAGAAGGTCCGACGTGCATAATTTGGAGTTTTATAATTTTTCTGATACTTTTCGTTGGTCTGACTTTACAAACCTTTGGTAATGCGTGCGTCAGCGCATACAGACAGGGTATTTAGCGATACATTTTCACTTTACACGCAATATATATAAAAAAATGCTTTAGAGAGAGTATTGCGAGCAGTCAGTATGCTCCGTAAGCTAATAAAATCCACTTGGGCACTCACGTGCGCACGACCACTCCAAGTGCTTCTTGATCATCACGCCCGCGTACGGCTGGCTTCGTATACAAAGCGAACGAACGCTATCTCAGTCGCCTTGTGAGTCCACAAGTCCGCGCTCGCTTCTCAAACAAAAAGCTCTTGCGGATTGTATGGGATGCCGCTTCAACGTTGTAATTTTGCCGCCTTTGCAAGAGACGCGGCTGTCGCTCTATGCAAGATGCAAGTTGCCTCCACCTCGCACACGCGCTGACGTCACGCACTCCCGCCAAGCCAAACAAACTGCAAAGCAGTGCTTGCTATGCCGCGTTTATCGCCACGCAAGCAGCGCGAGAAGCGAGCGAAAGCTGGGCAATATTTCGCTGCGAGTTGCGTGGATATTTGTGCTGTCTTTATATCAAAAGAAAGGCCGCGTTCGCCTTCACCAACGCCACCTCGGCCGCTGCAATCACAACGCCAAGGTCATTTCATACGGAAACCCTAGCAATGCCGTAGCAGAGCAGTGGCGACGATAGCAACAGACAAGAGACCGGCGCTACGTGCGCGACTGACTGACAGGAGAGCGTGCAACTGCTGACTGCATGTCCCTGTTCGCCTACCTCACGCAGGCAGGGACCTCTCGTCCACCATTCCTCAATCTCTCGCCAACAGCGCAGAGTCTCTGAAAAGCCTAGCGCTTTACTTTCCAAACCACACCTCCACCACCGCCATCACCAACAGCGATTGCGGCACGAGGTCCGTATCGACATCCGACGTTGTGCACGAACGACCAAGTGCTACACAGCGCAAACTCGAGGCTCTCGAGTACCCCCAGCTCCAGAACGCAATCGCCAGCAACAGCAGCGCCGCCACCGCTCCCAGCAACAACGCCTTCATGATGAACACTGGTATATGGTCTGAGGAGGAGCACGACCAGTTCCTGACCGCGATCAAGCAGTTCCCGAACGGCCCGTGGACTTCGATCGCCGAAGCCATCGGTACGCGCTCGGTCCGACAGGTGCAGACCCACACGCAAAAGTACTATGAGAAGATCGTCCGGCGCATGCGTGGCGCGCGGAAGGAGCGCAAGACGTGGGCACGTCTCGAGCACCGCATCGAGGACGATATTCTCGAGTTTTGCTCGATCATGCACGGCTCGCGCTCGATCCGAAGTGCGGCCGGCGTAGCAGCAGCGGTGAAGCAATCCAGATCTCCTGCGTCGTCCACATCTGCGAGCCCCAGCCATGACGTTCCGATGGACGACGTGAAGATGAAACAGGAGGAGTTCGACGAGATCGACCTGGCTGGCTCTGACAGCAACGACGATGACGACATTCTCGACCAGCTCCCGTCGCTCGAAGAGTCCCTGGACTTCTTCATCGCGTCGCTGGAGCGAGACAGCGACTTTCTCCAGTAAGCGTCGTGGTTTCCATCTCCTGCCTGGAATGAAGGCGCCCAAGACTTTCGAACACCCGAGCATGTCCACTTGTATGTGTGCAGTAGTAGTCGCAGCGCTTGTCAAGCAAATCGAACTCTAACCGAACTAAATTGAACCACAACCTGAAAATGTAGGCGCATTCCTCGTTGATATTGTGTCCAGATCAGCCACCGATACACTGCCCTGAGCTCACCAACAGCTTACGTTGAGACTGTGTTGCTGTACCAGGCAGCACTTGCGTGCACGCGCACTCTGAGACTCGTTGTTGCGGCGCTTTAACGGCATCTCGAGCATGTGCGGCGTACTTGTACAGTCATAAGAACCCCGACACTTCTGTGGCGATATCGCTCCTGTGCACGAAGACCTCCCATGTACTCGCGCGAGAGATGACTGCGCGACGCTCGTAGGATGCATACACTCACTCCGAGTTCATAAACCCCAGTTCATGGTTTACGAACTCGGAGTGAGTGTACTGTATGCGGTGCTGGTGGAGATGGTGCCAGAGAAGAAAATCCAATGTGAGGTTGGCAACTCGTTTGTCAATGACCAACGTGTTTTGTACTTTGTACCCAGTTTCGGCGTCGTGCGTCACCAAATTCCAGTCAAATATTGCCAAAAAATTATTGACTGAAAACAATCAGGACGGATTATCGAGGTGGTGACAACACCCAGTACTCGATCCAGCGCTGCGTCTCCTTCTCGAACGCCGATCGACTGCACGAGTTGGGCGCTACGTATCGCTGTCGGGCATTTGCCAGGCAACGTCGAAGAGTACTCATGCATCATGCTTGTATTTCATTCGGATCGACTTATCGGCCTTGAGAACACATCTGCCTAACTACGTTCAAGCACTACGCTCGGGATCGAATTCGCGCGCTCGCAGCTTGAGGTGGCGGTATTGATGGTAGGAATATCTGCTGAGCAAATGCGTGAGAACGCCAGTACCCGTTCATAAATACTCAAGGTTGCCGAGATCACCGATGTCTCCGATATCAAAGTCGAGGTCTTCGTCGCTACTGAGAGCCTCCGTCGCGAGGTACTCGATGAGGAAGTCGAGAGATTCGTCGAACGAGGGCAAATCGCCTGCACCAGTGAATACATGCAAGTTGCTCGAGTTGCCAGCAACGATGGCTGGAGATAAAAGATCGCTGAACTGCTGGTGTCCGAGCTTTGGCAGGACGACACCGAACCCTTCGCCTGCTCGGCACGCCTCGAGAGTCGCGTCGTCAATGCGATGTTCAGCTCCTTTCCTGCGGTCCTTGCGGAGTCCGCGCATGCGGCGCACAACCTTCTCGTGATACTTTTGAGCGTGGGTCTGCACTTGACGAAGCGAGCGCGTCGGGATACACTCAGCGATCTTGCGCCACGGACCCTCTGGGTACTTCTTGATCGCTTCGAGGAACTGGTCGTGCTCTTCGCGGCTCCAGACGCCTGCGGACATCTTGTTCGAGTGGAGATGACAGTTGCCTTTGACGCGGACGCTGCGTGCGGTGCGCAGTGAAATGGAGAGTGCGTTGAAGTCGAGCCGGCGGCGCCGCTGTTGATATTGGTGTTGCAGTGGACGGTGGCAGCTCTGATGGAGCGCGTCGTGGTGGCATGCAAAGAACCGCGCGCTTTCAACTTGAGGGTCCATGAAGGCCTTGCTCAGTGTGGCGTTTGGTCGATGAATAGCAGTGTGGCTGAGAGGCAACGCACGCATGGCTCGCAGCGTATGGGGGCAAGGAATACTCGCTGCAATCGTTCGAGGGTGAGAGCCACAACGAGTGGATTCTCTTCGGAGGTGCTGTTCTCAAGCGCGAAAGCGTCCTGTCTTAAGCGCTTCCAGCCCCATCGAGCTCCTCCGCATGTGTTGTGCTCTTGTCATGGTAGTGGAGAGAAGATCCGTCGCACCGCAGCATTCATTCGTTTGCGCTTACATTATCTACAGAAGCCGTTGGACACTTTCAACCTCCAGTTAGCGTTCGCTTGAGCTCACGGCGTGAGGAGCTCAACTCGCAGCGCTCCAACGAGAACGCTCTCTGTGGTGATAAACAAAACGGTTGCCACAAACGGTCCTCCGAACCTGGGTTGACTGGTTGAGTTCAGAGCAAAATGGGGGAGATGGACACATTGTCGACGAACGAAATTCGGACAATTGGGTTCATGTTGAAGTCACTTTTCACCACAACTTCTCGTCCGGACCCAAACGAAGCGCCGATCGCACTCTGTCAAACGCTCGCGCGCCACGAACACGAGTTTGTTCGGAGGTTGTCCACTCGTCCACGAACGACGTAGGCGGTGGCAAAATTTCGGCGCGACAGTCGTGCGCTCTGTACAAGCAGCAAACCGCACGAGCTTATGCGGGTGGGGCCAGTGTGCCGAGCTTATCTGACGCGGAGCTGGCAGGTGAGCGCTTCATTAGTGAAGAAAGACGGTAATTTCGAGCGGGTGGTCTGCTGTCCGCGACCACCAGGTCGATCGAAGTCTTGATCCAAAACTTTCGAGTGTGTGGTCGCATCCACTTGGTGAGGTTGTTGTAGATGCAAGACTGCGCGACTTCCAGATAGCACAACGCACACGCCGATTGTCCGCTTGACTCTGTTTGAAAGTGTGTTGTGGCTACTGCTCGACATTGCGGGCGAGAGGCGCCACTTTTCTCTGAAGACCCAGTCCAAGTATGACACAAGCGAGCGCAGCAACTTCAGCACTCATGAAGGCACCGTAGGCGAGACGATGGTCAGCATTAGCAGCCTGCGAGCGCCACGAAGCGGCGCGTCTCGATCCTCTTGCTGACACGGGGGTGGTGCTGCGTGGTTCCACTGGTGGGGGTGCCGAGCTGTTGCATGTCGTGGCGCTCGTGAGCTCGTTTCTAGGAGGCGCGACACCCGAGCGATAGACTCTCGAACACGCGTATGAAGGAGGATTCAAACCTCGCACACTCGCGCAACTCCCAGTCCGTGAAGCACTCGACGAAGCTTCAGGCGCGACCTCCTATGGACCGTTCAACCACTCGTATCTTTCGTTCAGGGTACGCTACGCCGCAAGCCGGAGAGCGGATGCTGAGGACAAGACGTACAGGTTCTGCTGTGTGTACAGCCCGAGTCGTTCCAGTGCACGCGATGGGAGAAGTAGCGAGGTACAGCAGACTGCGTGTCCGTGAGCACCAGCGGCCATTTCGACGTCGCCAAGGTACTCTACGGCCGCAGGTATCGGCTCGAGGAGAAGCAACGAAACCTAGTGCGATTAGCACGAAGTGACGATGCTCTGTTGACATCACGCCAAGGGCTTTCCGCGAGATGTTGTGGAGAGGGGTGACTCCGTGGCGCTGAGAGCAACGGCTGCGGCAAGCGCAGGCACGATGGTCGCAGCCGTACAACGCGGCCACCGAGATGTCATGCAGTAACTCCCGGCGGTGGGGTGTACGTCTCTGGCGAGGGTGCTAGCCGCTGAGCGTAGGCATTTCGACGTCGTGCAGTGGTTCAGCAGTACACCAACCGGGACGAAGGATGCACGCCGCAAGCTGAGGACAAAGCCGGTGAGAAGGCCAACGTCAGTGTCGTCCAGGGGCGGCAAAGATCGCCGCGTGATCTCCGTCGCGAGCCCTGTCGCGAAGTTGCTGTATCGGATAGCCACCTACTTGGACGCGTGCACTGGTCAGATTGCGGCTGACGCTCTCTGGAACAAGCGTGTTGAGGTGTTGCGGTAGCTGCGTGCCCAGTACAGTACCCCAACCTCGTCGACGCGGCGTTTATCGAGCTAAACTACGGCGCGAACTCGAAGAGAACACGGCCTTGCGGCGGACACTTTGTGACTTCTACTCACATCCAAGTCGGGTGTGTATCGTTAAAACTGTGCTGATCCGGTGCGAGCAACTGCGTCGTCTTGAAGCAACCACTTCTTCCTGTGGAGCCAACTACTTGGAAGATCCTCAAGGTTGGAACTGCTCACAGCCGCAGAGCCAGTTGCCACGTTCCGGCCGCTTCAGCAGCATATACAAACGACACCAACACCAGCGTGTACAACTAACTGATGGCGTGTCTGTGTCGCTGGCAAATGGGATCATGAAGACGCAGCCAGTGTACCCGAGAGCTGCAGGCACAAGGCCATCCGATACCGTACCAACATGTTACCAATCGCACGATACTCTTGCAGCACCGTGTTCGACTCTGTCGCGCTTCCTATGCCCAGAAGCCAAGGCCGTTCTCATAGCGCCGCAAGCGCTTGAGGCCGTCGTCAACGATCGCGCAGACCAGCAGCGCGAACGCCGTGTCCACGTTCGGCGCGATGTCGAGGTTGAATCCGTCGCGCTTGGCATTCGGTGGGCGGTAGATCTTGCCGAACGGCATGCGCGGGTGCTGTCCCCCGCTACGCTGCAGCCAGAGCACAGCAGTGCGCGACCGCCACTCGCCCTGGATCTCGACCTTGCAGCGCTCGCCCGTCGTGGCGTCCGTGAAGTCGACGCGCAGGTTCGTGTCCAGGTAGCCGGTCCGCGTCCGAAGCCCCTGCTTGACGTACACTTGAAACAAGTGCGTGCCCTCCTTCTCGACGTCCGCGTCCGGGTGGTAGACAAAGTAGATGTTCGCGATGTCCTTCGTCATCGCGACTTTGGCGAGCGGCGTCTTGGTCGAGTCCAGGAACCAGTGTAGCTGCTTGTCCGGGCCGGTGTGGAAAAGCACCTGCTTCGACAAGACGTCCTTGAACGACAGGCGCTTCGAGTACGACGACGTCTCTTTGAGACGCAGGCGTGCGACGTCCGAACGCACGAAGCGCTGATCGAGCACCACGAGCGGCTGCGCCTGCGGCGTGAGCTCAATGTCCGCGTATGGTCCCTCGCAAGAACCAGTGTTGCCCATTGTCGCTCAAGCGTCGAGAGGGAGAGTTGGAGAGCGCTTGTCAAAGGGACTTGTCCACGTTGGAGGAAGTTGGGGAATGAGAGCTCCACAGGTCGCTATCGCTATCGTCATCACAGTGAGTTGGGGCCCAACTGTTGGGCATCTTGGAAGTGGGTATAACGACACCTAGAATCCGACCAATCACCGACCTGAAAGACCATTTCGAAACGGTTCAGTGTGATTTAGATGGCACCACTAAATCCTGTGTCTTGGGCGATAGAAGACTCATGCGTGCGTGTGACTCAAAGCTCGTTAGCAAAACTATTGTTTAAGTCACCAATGAAGCAGCCCCTCGTACGCCTACTGTACAATCGATCATCTGAAGCACCAGCAGGCAGGCCACAAGACTGACGAACGCATCAGACTCGGTCAGGGACACCGAACCAGAGCGCCAACAGCGCCGAGAGCCACAGCGAGCTGATCGTCGCCGTCACTGAGCTGCTCGCCGCACTACTCGGCGCCGACGTAATGGGGCCCGAGAAGCCGCCGGTCGACGGTGACGCGACTGCCGCGCTCTCAAACTCCTCCTCGTCGGCCGCTGAGATCGTCGGGAAAGTCGAGATGTCGAGTGCAATTTGCGCTGTCGCGGTCGCGCCTGTGGCTCGCAGCGCCGTCACGAGCGCAGCGTTCTCGATCGCCAGCTGCGGGGTGCCAGCGACAAACCCACTTGGACACGCTGAGCCCTGTGCGACGATCCGCCACGAAGTGCGGTCGCTCGTCCCGACGCACGCGACGTTCGTGATCGCGTTCCTGTCCGCTACGCCGTACCAGCGACCGTCTGCTGCGGACACCTCGGCCACGGTATCGCCAGCGCTCGGCTCTTTCGCTGCCCAGCTCCAGATCATCGACTCCATCATCGCGCCGTCGAGCAAGTCTGGCGCCAAGATATTTACGCCGGCGTTCACGAACGTCGGGAGCGTCGCAGCCGTCACGTCTGTCGGGTCGCTCGTCGACGACGACGCCGGCGCCGGTGCACCACCCCGGAGCTCATCTTCGGACAGTGTCGCGTAGTGCAGTACGCTCTGGTACGCGCGCACGAGGCCGCCGTTGTTGTACGTCTTGCCCCATAGCGAGCTGGAGCTGGCCGCCCTCGGACCACCTGGGATGTCTGTCCACCCCGTGCAGAGCTCTCGCATGTTGAACATCAAGTCGTTCTCGGTCGGCGTCGTGACGAGGATCACGCGCTTCCCTTCACCGATGAGCTCGGAGAGCGTGAACTCGTCCCACGCCCCGCCCTTCGCCTGGAGGTCTGCGGGCGTGAACATCATGTCCCCGAACGCGTCCGTGTACAGCTGGAGCAGCGCTGGCAACTTGGCGAACTTAGAGACCTCGGATCCAATCTCCGAGTACACCACGAGAAGCTCGGTCGGGTTGCGCGCGAGCCAGGTCGCGACTTCAGCGAGCGTGTCGCGCTGCAGCCGCTGTTCTTCGGCGCGGATCCCGCTCATCGACGGGAGGCACCCGAAGAGCGCCGCGTCCCACTCGACGGTCACACTGGTGGCGGCGTCTGCACCGCCCGCGAGGAGCGACGTGAGGCCAGCGACGAGCGTGGCGGCCGCGTCGTCAATCAGGGAGAAGCTGACGCGCGAGCAGTGACCAGTGTGGAGCTCGCCACCAAAGTAGTGCACGTCAATCTCGAGGAATCGCGCGCCGATGCGGAGCTGGTCTTCGAGGCTCAGCAACTGAACAGCCAAGAATCGACAACGTCAGAAAGGGGAAGTGCGAGACACACCCACATCATTTTTGGAGCCCTCAGGACGTACGTGGTTGTTGGTGCGCATGTACGAGTCCGGGTTCGACGCGTTCAGGAGCTTGTTGAAGAGCTGGTCCCGGTTGCCGTAGCCACGCGCGAGCGTCGTCGCGCTGTTGTGCGACCCCGGCAGCTGCGTGAAGCACAGCGCCTTGTCGTACGACTGGTTGCGCTGGAACGCGAGCGCACGGGCGGCCCACGGTGCGATCCGGGCCGAGCCTGCCTGGCACACGGACGAGCAGACGTTGTCGGCGTCACACACGTCCACCCTGGTGCACGCGACGCCCATCGGCTGCGCCGTCTTGGCAGCCAGACCAGCGGTGGACTCGGTCGGCGCTGTGCCAAAGCTGCTCGGCAGCACGTACGCTGGGCCGGAGCACGTCTGCTGGAACGCACACGTCCGGAGGACGCTGTAAAACGACCGGAACTGCGTCGCGTTGGCTGCTGCTTGGCGTGCAGTGATGAGGTTAAGCATCTCGGGCACTGTGTTGCCAGTGAGACGTGCGAGGGAGCTGTCGACCGCTTCCAGCAGCGACGCGAGCCCAGTGGCGCAGCACGAGGCTGCAAAGTACGGGATCGACGCGCCGCTCGTGACGCGGCTCGGGATGCTCAGCGCGTCCAGTGCGGCACACGTGGTGGTGTCCGGGAGCGCGTAGAGCGGCAGTCCGGCATCAAACACGAGCGCTGTGAGCAGCGACTGGGCAGCCGACGTACTGGACGTCGTCGCGAGGTACGCGAGGAGCGACTGGCCGCAGAGCGTGTCAGTCCCCGAGACTGTGCACATGGTCCTGTGGAGTCCGTTGAGGAGGTCAAAGAGCACCTGCTCCGCGCTCTTGCCGGCCGGTGTGATGAGCGTGAGGACGTCTACGTACTGTGCGAGGTCGCCACAGCACCTGGGTCCTCTGCGGAGGATGTTGAGCAGCGCTGGGATCAACACTTCTGCACACGGCCCGACTTTGGTGTTCATGGCGTTGCAGAAACCCTGTGTCTTGGTCGCGTTCGTGCTCCAGGACGCCAGGATGCTCGCAGCGGTCGGCGTCGCGGTTGTCGCACCGGTGGTGGGAGCTGAGAGCCCAGCGAGGAGTCCATTGAGGAACTCCATGAAGGCAGCGACGTCCGGGTCGCTCGTGCTCGTGAAGAGCGAGATGAGCGTCGGGAGCTGGCACTTGGAGCCGGGCACGGAGAGCACAGTGACGAGATCGTTGATGTTCGCAGCCGCGCACACGCGCAGCCCGCCGGTCTCGGGGATCGCAGTGAGGTACGAGGCGAACGGGCTGCTGGCAGCGGCGGTGGTGCACGCCGCAGCGTCGTCAGTCTGGAGGCGGCGAAGCTGCTGCGCATGGGAAGTGACAGTGGACGGGAGGAGAGCGCAGAGGAGCGCGAGGGCGAGTGCGAGGCGCCACAGTGTGGCCATGGGACTGACGACGTGTGGTACACGAAGCGAATCGAGGAGTGCAACATGTCAGCAGCGAACGTCAGCGCCGGCACGTTCAGCACAGGTCAAGAGAAACCGTGGGCAGTCAGTTGAGGTTCAGTATGATTGACCCGTGGTATTGCTTATACATTGCAAACAGGACATTTGAACTTGGAATTAAATAGATATTGTTATACACAGGATGAACGGGTTGCTATTTATAAATAGACAACCGTTCAGGAGTCAAACGGTTGCCGCTTTGAGAGGACGAGGACACGAGATTTGATGCCATTTCGTATTTGGATACAGTAAAACATTTGTTACATATTTATCCGATATAGTCGTCATGTTTACAATAATTGAAAACATACCGTAAACCGCCGCTTATTACTTCCGCCACTTGTAAAAGATAAAGTAGGAGAGCCAATCAAATCCCCTCGTTTGACTACAGTGGTCACAGCCGCTTATAAAAGATTGAAGGATTGTCAAGTTGTGATCGCGTACGTGAGCTCGAACTGGCCCTTCACAGCTCCTTTTGCGGCAGGATACCCAAGCGAGACTCCTTCTCCGCGCGGAAGAAGCTCGACGTCGTCGAGCACCTGCGAGCTCATGGCGACATCGCCGCCACAGTCGCTCACTTCTTCCCC
>JAASGD010000534.1:0-20589 GCA_023334115.1 Globisporangium megalacanthum
AACTGCTGCTGAGAATTAGCTGTGAAGGTAGCTTGTACGTCTTGGTTTAGCCTAGTTGCTATATATTGCAGGATTGTGAGATTTTCTCTGAACTTATGTACTTTCTGCTTCGTTTTGGACAGATAAAGTGCATTACCGCCAAGCCGTGAGACAAAATTACAAGATTTTCTTGTAGCCGCCAGATTATAAGATTTTTGAAATTGCCATAGCTCAGCTCATACGTGTCAGACAGGAAATGTGTTTGAGTAGTCCTGCTTGTATCTCAAAAAGCTTCCATATGGATGTCTAACCTCGCTGATCTGAGCAGTATTCGAAAGGTTTTTTTCACATTTAAAAACTTTGTTTGAGGCTTCACCTCCTTGACTCAGAGACTGGGTGTTAAAGCATAAACTCCACAACTTGTACAGTGTACGAACAAATTTTACGGTGTGTGAATAATGGCACATCAAATATGCTTGATACTGCTCGTTGAGCCTTTCATATCTTTTGGGAGTTGTTCGGATTTAAGTGTGCAAAGGACACTCGTCACAGTAAAAAACAGACGTTGAGTGCTGGGAGTACCGATGACATAATTGATAACCTATCATAATAAGTTGATGAACTGCCAAAATTGGGGTTGACTATTGAGAATAATGCCTGTAGTTCCGACACACTCTCTCGTCCGACTTGCCATCGCCCACCCGTATAATCGCGCCATCGCTTGCGTGTCCATTCTTGTCATCACCTAATGCGTAACTCGACCTGGCCGTCACTGGTGGTGGATTATTTGCTCTCTCCCACGACCTGGTTTCTGGTCGCCGCCATCACGTGGCGCACGTGCTTCTCCTACACCTTGGAGCCGTCCGACTTGTCGTGGTTTTTCGCCACCGTCTCGCGACTAGCATCTTCTTCGCTTGTCGCAAAACCCGCATCCATCCGCCTCCGTATTTTGGCACCAACGGGATTCCTCCATTCGTCGCTTGTGCCTCTTCGCCTGGTCCGCGCTCGATCACCACTCGAGGGCTAGCCGCGAACGCGAGGCTCGCATCCATGCTTGACTACTGTCGGGATTCATGCTTGCCCGATGCGGGTCCCATGCGCGCACCGCTATATTTTAGACTGGGCAGTCAAGTCACAAATTGACACTCCCCTGCAAAGCGGGCTTTGGTGCAAATAGACGTATCACGCCGTCGACATCGGCAGCTCAGTTCGGTGCGTCTTGCGGTCAGCGTGTTTGGTCTGCTGTCGACCATACCAGGTGCGACCTTGCGATGTCAAAGCCGATCACCTCACCTTCTCGCTCGACGACTACACCACAGTAACTTTCGCTATGCCTGCCGTTCGCTGTGGTCTGCCGAAAGTGCCACCGAGCGCGTCCGGTGCGCCGTACTTGTCACGAAAATGTACAGCCTTCTACGTAGCTCTCATTAGAGTTGTCGACATATGTAGGCACAGCAACCCGGCGTGCTGGCATCGAGGCAGACAATGGCGTCGCTACAAAGTAGCTCTCTGGGATCACAACGCCGTTCCCATCACTTGCAGGCTGTTCACTCAATTGACGGACGTCTCTTGCGGCACCAGGAGACTGTTTATGATCAGTTCAATGGCCTTCTCCAGCAGCTCGGCGCTATCAAACTGATGTAGCAGTTGCATCTTCAGTGCGCTGAACGTGCGCTCGTCGGTGGCACAGCCGTGTGGCCGCTCCCCTAGCTCCTTGTACGCCACCACATACAGCATGCTGTCTGAACTGTTTCATGTCTTTCTGCTCTCATAGGCGCACACGGCGTTTCGAGCTGTACCAATCACACGTTGGGCTGTGCCGACGCAGAACCATATTTGCCAGCCATGAGCTCCCTCGGGCCCGGGCCGCTTCGTCGCCCACTGGACGGCACTGGCGATGTGGCTGTACATCATGCCATGTGCCGTCTCCAGCGACCGACGCACTCCTCCAGGTGTCGTTCGCGCCACGCGTCGCAGGGAAGTACCAGCGTGTGCCGCCGTGCGAACGCACGGCACCACTTCTCGGCGTGTTCGAAACTAACGCTGTCAAACGTAGTGCTTCGTCGCGTCGAGTCTGCATTCGACGAGGTGTAACGCCGCTGTTGTTGAAACGCCACGACACTTAGAAGATCCAGCAGCTTGGCTATTTTGCCTAGTAATGGACGACGCTGCCGTCCAGGACCAGCAGACAGCCGTGGAACCAGAGAGTTGGCTCAAGCGGACGCGAGAAGTGGAGAGCCTCGCCGGCAGCTGCTCCGTGTAAGTGCGTGTGTGTCGTATCTAGGACAAGGAGAGTATCCAGAGCGACTGCACTTGATTCGTTAGTGAAGTAAGCGAGGGAGCTGGCGTGAGCAGGAGTTGGAAGCTCACTTCTAAATCTACTTCGCCATACGCACGTGGTCAGAGACCTCGAGGAGTGGGTCTTGTCGGCACAAGAGCCGTTCGAGACATTACTTGGTGGTCATACCGGAGCGCGGCTAAGGATGAGGAAATAACGCAGACGCCACGCCGGGGAAGAGCAGCAAAGAAGACGAGCAGCAGGACGACGAGCGGCAGGATGGCATGGTGGCGACTCGAAGCACGACGTCAAGGACCAGCGCACAGGCAGCGCCCACGCCAAGGACTAGCACGCAAGCGGCACCCACACCGAGGACAACGAGACAAGGAGCGTCGCCGGCAACGCCACAAGCAGCGACAAGAGCAGCGGCCAGCGCGCGCGCCAGGCCATGAGGACGAGTGTCGACGATGCAAATCGCGACGGCGAGTGACGATGACACGGACAGCATGGCGAGCACGCCGCAGTCGGCGCCAAGCGTGGCAGTGGTGACACCGACGGCTGCGGCGGCAGTCCCGACGCAGACGACGACTACGACGCCGGCGAACATGTGGAAACTGCGGAACCTGCGAATCAGCAGCTTCGACGGGACGTCGCGGCCGGTTCACGACTGGTAGAACCGCTTTGCCAGTGCGGTTGAGGCCGACGAGCTGCTCCACGGCGCCGGGTAGTCGCCACGAGTGCTATTCCAAGTCATGGCGTCGACTCTGACGGGCAAGGCGGCCACCTGGTTCTGACGGACGCGGCAGCGGATCGCGACGGAGGACCGGGTCATCGACGTACTCGCCGAACACCTGCGAGCGAAGTATGGACGGCGGGAAAGCGCGTCACAGATCTGCAATGCTGTGGTGCAGCGACGCAAGATGCCGGACGAGACCTTCGAGCAGTTCGCCGAAGCGCTCGAGGATCTCGGGCTGGGGTCCACCCTCGAAGAAGAACAGTACGTCGATGCCTTCATCGACGGCGTCGCGCCGCTCATACGCGCTTCGCTGGTCGCGTGCGTGCCGGCCACGTTGATCGAGGCGTGCGAGCTGGCCCATCGCATGGCGGAAGGCGACGGGGCCGTGGTCGAACGGACGAGCAAGCAGTCGAGGGCAGGGGAGTACGAGAAGGGTGGCGCACGGGCCCTGACGGCGACGCCTGGACTAAGCAAGTACGGCCCAGCAAAGGGCGGAACGGGAGGCGGCCAAGACGGCCAAGGGAAGCGGCCGCAGAAACGCCAGCGGCACAACCGCTGCTACGTGTGTGATGTGGAGGGCCACTACGCGCGGGAGTGCACACCGCGTGGCAAGTCGAAGAAGTACAAGCGCGAGGACGTGGCGGGAAACGAGAAGGAGTTGTAGCCGAGGCGGGGCTGTATCTCGTTCCCGGTACACGCCGCGGAGACGAAGACGAGCGAGCGCGGGTCGTGACGGTCGTGGCAGGAGCGAGTCCGCCAGACGTCGGCGGTCGCGTAGGCGACGGTGAGAGAGCGCGGGTCGCGGCGGCCTTGGCAGGAGAGAGTCCGCCAGGCGCCGGCGAACGCGGAGGAGAGAGGAAAGTGGAGACCGGACGGGACGCCGAGGCAGGGTGGGCCGCAGAGGGACGAGTCACGTCTGGGGAGGGCGACGGAAGCGACGCGCGGCAATCAGGGCTGTCGGTCTGGGACCAAACGCCGGCGGACCCGGAGAGGTGAGCGACAGCGGGGGGAGGACGCAGGGCGTCACGCCGAGCTGTTAGGCTCTGGCCGGGTGCTGTCGGCGGCAGCCGTTGGTCAGGGACAAGAGCGCGATTGCCTCGGACGAGCAGGAGGCAGTGGCAGTGGACACAGGGCGTGGCACTGTGCTGTGGGCTCGGGACAAGAGCAGTCGGCCGGAGCCGCGCGTTCGCAACTCCAAGAACAGGGAGAGAACCAGGGAGCGCAGGCTATTCGTGGCGCAGAGGCGTACGATGGTGCGAGTGCCGCCGAGAGGTCAGGTGCAGGGGACGCGCTATTCCGGGCGCCGGGGCGCGAAGAGGCGACGCCAGGCAGGGAAGCGGCAGACGCGTTTCTGCGGGAGCTTGTGCAGGTCGTCGTAGCGACGAGTCGCGACGGTGGTCGTGGTGAGGTGCAGCAGCCGGGCGCGCAGGGAGTCACGGAGACGCCGGCGGCCGCGATCAAGCGCGAGGTGCCGATCCTGACACTGGCAGCCGATGGGTTGCCGACAGCGTCCGTGACGGTGGGCGGGCGCGAGTGCGAACTCACGATTGACACGGGCGCGCGATACTACATCGTGGGCGAGCGGCTTCGCGAGGCGCCGCCGGTGCGCTTGGTGCAAGTACTCCAAGGTCGTCCGCTTGCGGTCGAAGGCGTTTTCCGGTTTCGCTGCCGGACCGTGTACGGGCAGACCCTGGTCGAGGACGCGCTCGCGGTGAAGGCTGCGTGGATGAGGTTATCCAAGGCCTGGACTTCCTCCGGGCGGCCAAAGCAGTGATCAACCACGCGACCTGCAAGCTGACGTACGGTGACAGCAACGAAGTGACGCTGCCGTTCGTGTGTCTGGAAGAGGACACGGGACGCAACAGACCAGGCGCCGTGCGAATCATGAGACGGCTGCGAGTCGGGTGCGAACGGCGCGTGAACGCGAGAGTCTGCGTGCAGGTGAGAGACGGCGACGTGGGCCTGTTCACGCCGGCCCGCTCGAAGTTTCGGCAGCTGCTGGTGGCGTCAACATTGGCGACGGTGCGGGGCGGCTGCGTGTCGATGCCGATCATGAACGTACAGGGGGGACGAGTGAAGCTGCCGCCGCGGCACTTGCTCGGCACGTGGGAGCCCCTGGGTGAGACGATGGCCGCGATCGAGATCACGGGCGGTCTGAGCCGGGACGCAGTGGAGAAGTGGTCGGAGCACTACAAGGACGCGAGATCCCGGCATTGCAGGACGAGGAGGCGCTCGACACCGGTCAGCTCGTGGGCAAGGACCGCGAGCTCATGCTGCGTCTGCTGAGGTGCTACCCGCGCCTGTTGAAGAAACATGACGGCTGTCCGCCGCCAGTGGCGACGGGCGTCAAGCACGCCATCAAGACGGGCCTGGCACCACCGATCTACCTGCGGTGACACAGGCACTCGGAGGAGAACCGCACCATCGACAACCAGGTCGAGTCGATGCTGGCGAGTGGGGTGATCGAGGAAGGACATGGCGCGTGGTGCTCGTGGAGAAGCGTAACGGCACCGTTCGCCTCTGCGTGGACTATCGGCGCCTGAACCAAGTGACGGAGCGCGACGTGTATCCACTGCCCAGGATCGACGAGACGATCGAGAGCATCGGCGGCGCAACGCACTTTACGACGCTCGGCATGCGCGCAGGCTACTGGCAGGTCGAGGTGGACGACGCGGACAAGGACAAAACGGCATTTGCAACCAGGCGCGGCCTGTACCGGTTCGTGAGGATGCCGTTCGGCCTCTCGAACGCGCCCGGCACGTCCCAGAGGCTCATGGACGCGGTGCTACGCGGGCTCCTGTGCGTGTGTGCTCTGGTCTACCTGGATGACGTGGTAGCGTTCTCGCGAGGGGGCGTCGAACGACACGTGGCCGAGGTGGTGGCGGTTCTCGAGCGACTGAAACAGGCCGGCATGACGTTGAAGTCGAGCAAGTGTACGTTTGGAGCCACGAGTATTGAGTACCTCGGGCACCATCTCGGGCTGGACGGGGTGCGTTCGCTACAGCGACTCGTGTCCGCGATCGAGGAGTTTCCGGAGCCGGCGGACCCGGCAGCAGTCAAGCGGTTCGTCCACTTGGCGGGCTACTATCGGAAGTTTTTTTGTGCCACACTTCGGGACTTTGACGGCGCCGCTGACGCGCCTCCTGCGCAAGAACACGGAGTGGCGGTGGGGCGACGACGAGATACGGGCGTTCGCGGCGCTTAAGCTGGCTCTCGCGGCGAAACCGGTTATCCGGTACCCGGACTTTGGCAAGCCGTTCGTCCTCAACACGGACGCGTCGAAGATCGGGCTCGGGGCAGCGCTCATGCAGGACACGGACGGCAAGCTACTGCTGGTCGCGTACGCGAGCTCAGCCAACAGCAAGGCGGAAGCGAACTACAGCGTGACCGAGCTCGAGTGCCTGGCCGTCGTGTGGGCGGTGAAGCTCTTCCGCCCGTACCTGTACGGACGGCGGTTCAGCATCGTCACCGACCACAGGGGTGTGCTACGGTGGCTGATGACGAGTCGAGACCTAGTGGGAAGGCTGCATCGCTGGGCACTAGCACTACAAGATCACGACTTCGACGTGCAGTATCGGCCGGGCCGCGAGAACATCGTCGCAGACGCTTTGTCGCGGGTTCCAGTAGCAGCGGTGCGCGTCGTGGACCAGCTGACGGAAGACGTGGTGCTGGCGACACAGAAGGATAGTAAGCAGTGTCGCGAGCTCGTAGAGCGCGGCGCGTACAAGGGCTATTTGATCCGGAGGGTGGAAGGCGTGCTCAAGACCAGGGCGACAGACGGGTGGCGGACAGTCCTACCGGTGGAGCTGTGGGTGACGGCATTTCGCGAGGCGCACGGCAGCATCTGGGCCGGGCACCTGCGCGTCGCAGACACTGGCGCGGCTCAAGCGGAACTACTGGTGGCACAAGATGCGGGCCGCAGCGACGTCGTGGGTCCAGGGCTGTCAAGACTGCGGGAGCCGCAAAGTGCGGCCACAACAGGTGGTCCCTCCGCTACGCAGTGTCGGCGCCGGCGGTCTCTGCGACCGATGGGCCATGGGCCCGGCGGGGCCTTTGCACGTCACGGCCCGTGGCAACACCTACATCGTTGCGTTCGTGGAATACCTGTCCAAGTATGCCGTGGCGATCACCGTGCCGAACAGAGCGGCGACGACCGTGGCGACGGTGCTCATGAACGACGTGGTGCTCCGACACGGGCCCTTCCGCGAGATCCTGACGGATGGCGCCAGGGAGCTGGTGGGCAGCGTCATGACGGAGCTGACGACGCTGCTCCAGGCACAGCACACGACGCCGGTGCCGTACCGGCCGAACCTCGTCGGGCTGGTGGAATGATTCAATCGGACGTGGAAGGACATGGTAAGTCTGACCACGAACGAGGCGCAGGGCGCCTGGGACGAGTGGCTTCCGGCAGCCTCCTACGCATACAACTCAGCACGACAGACGGCGACGGGCTTCACCCCGTACGAGCTCATGCACGGAAGGCAACCAAGGACGTCAGACGACCTACTGCGGCCGGACCGGAGTGAGAACGTCGGCGACTTGTCGGCGTGGCATCGAGAGCTCGAGAGGAGGCTGCTCAGGACACACACGCTCGCCAGAGAGGCGATCGCGCGGGAGCAGCGACGTCAGGCACGGTACTACAACTGCGGGTGCGCGACGGCTTCGAAGTGCGGGAAGGACTTCTCGTGTGGGTGAGCAAAGTGCCCAAGGGGCCGCGGATCACGAAGTTCAGACACGCGTGGCGAGGCCCGGCGGTGGTGTTGGAGCCCACCGGCTTCGCCAACTTCCTCGCGCGCTACCTGGACACGTCCCAAGAGGAGATCGTGCACAGTAGCGCCCTCGTGCCGTACCACGCCGGCGACGACACATTGCAAGCGCGAGCACAGGATCTGGCGGTGAGCTGGTGGGCAGACGAAGACGGCGTGGAGGAGGTCGCAGACTCAAGCGAGGAGGTGGTTGTGGCCCTCCCGGTCCGAGCACTGTCGCGGCCGGCGGCAACCTGCACGAGGCGACGGACGGCGGGTTCTTTGTAGAGATCGCGCGGCGCAGATTGCACAACCGCATCGGCAGGTACGTTGTGCAGTACCTCGTCGAGCGGCGGACGGGCGACGAAGCCGGGACCCGGACGTGGGTGCCGGAGGCCGAGTACGCGGCGCTCTGGCGAACCGGCCGAGTCGAGGACGACTAGCTGTCTGGGGAGGGCGAGTAATGGACGACGCTGCCGTCCAGGACCAGCAGACAGCCGTGGAACCAGAGAGTTGGCTCAAGCGGACGCGAGAAGTGGAGAGCCTCGCCGGCAGCTGCTCCGTGTAAGTGCGTGTGTGCCGTATCTAGGACAAGGAGAGTATCCAGAGCGACTGCACTTGATTCGTTAGTGAAGTAAGCGAGGGAGCTGGCGTGAGCAGGAGTTGGAAGCTCACTTCTAAATCTACTTCGCCATACGCACGTGGTCAGAGAACTCGAGGAGTGGGTCTTGTCGGCACAAGAGCCGTTCGAGACATTACTGCCTCATCGCTCTCTCCTGCAACACACCTGTGATCGTCACTGACGTCCTGGGAGTCGCCTGCTGGCGGTTCAGCTTGGTGTTGCTGAAGTTCGGCTCTCGATCCGACCCCAGGACGGCTACTCGAGGACAGTCGTCGGCGTACCAACCTCCTCACCAAGTCGTATTGTCGCCGTGGGTCGCTGTGAACCCAGTTCGCCTAGCAAGCCAACCATACTGACCAGGCCCGGCCTGGTCGTCATGCCCAGAACGACTGTCGATCCCAGGTCTAGCACTATCCCAGAGAGGTCTGCGAGCCAAGCTCAGTTTCGATCTTAGCTCGAGGATACGTCCTAGAGGGACTCTGTCCACCCGCGCCCGATTGGGCTCTTAGGCTGTCGTCAGCGGTGCCAGTGAGCAACTGATCCGTCGTTACAGGTTACCCTGTCGGTATCGGCTGGTGCGGTTACTGACCGCCCACTACCGTCCTGCAGGCCCATAAGATGTGCACCTCCTCCGCCTTGCGTCGTAAAGGCACCTGCTCTCTTCAGCAAGTCACCAGACGACTCCTCACCATTCGTTCCGGGGTAAATATTTGTCGCATTAATGCGGCTTGAGCGTCGACGCCGGGTGAGGACCTTGAGCACCTCCACTTTTCCGCGAGGCCGCCGACTGTTTGAGAAGGCCCCAGCCTGACCCCCGAGTGAGTTACGACACGCCAATCGCCGCGCTGGGTCGTGCGGTGTTCTTTGGCCACGTTACGCGCCTGACCACGCGAATCTGCGACATCTGTATTGACTAGCCTCTGCTCGCAGCCTTGCCTCGCACTTACGTCCTGTATACAGGTTTGATACGGACCCCCCTCCCACTTCTCATCTTTGTACCTCCAAACGCAACTGAATCTGGCGTCAGCAGCCACCGAAAACTTTACCGCATCCTAGTGTCACCGCGAAAGACCATGCTGACCCCCGTCTAGTTAGTAGACACGACTCGCGACCTCTGCGAGCAGCCACTACTGTCACTATATCGTCATCGTCGCGTGATCACCAGTGGGAATCACTTCCTCAAAGCTAATCACAAGTCGCAGTTGCCTTCTGTTTGGATAATGACGTAAGTTCGACGAACTCTTCGGTCAGTTCGTGAGAGCGACGACGACCGAACGCTCATGATCCAGTGCTGTCACTGGTGGTGTCTTGCTGTCAACTGATTGGTCAGATACTGTCAACCTAGTTTCAATTCAGTGCACATTTTGTCAGTGTTTTTCACTTGTCATTGGTTTGTTTCAATTTCTTCACTCCCTTGCTTGGAGATCTTCTGGTGTGACGGGCGAAGGAGAAGGGAACCAGCAGCAGCTTCACCGCGAGACGCAGAGCAGCGATGCGCGTGCGCTTCACGTGGGCCGCGCTCGCGTCAGCGTTGACGATCACGCTTGCGCAATCGCCACTCCAAGGAACGGGAGATTGCGACCCGAGCAAGTGGCAGTTCCCTGTCGACGGTGTGTACCACACGAAAGGGGCTGTGGATCCGCACAAGCTCAACGTGCACCTCATCGCGCACTCGCACGACGACCCGTGCGTGCAGGAGCTCAGCGTTGTATTGTGTATACAGTAGAAGAGAGTCGTGAGTGACCTTGTGAGTGTGATGTTGTAGTGGCTGGCTGGTCAGTGTCGACGAGTACTACGTCCAGAACGTCCAGTACATCTTAGACACGGTGGTGGAAGAGCTCGTGACGAATCCCGACCGTCAGTTCATGTTTGTTGAGCAGGTAAGTACAAAAGTGGAGAGAGGCAGTAGAGAGCTGCGCTTGGTTGTGCCTCCACTAGAGGTCCAGTGGCTCAAGAGGACAAGAGGGATGGCTGACTAAGATCTATGCTGATCTATGGCGGTGGTGGCGACACAGGCGTTCTTCCAGCGCTGGTGGCACGAACAGGGCGCCAAGACGAAAGTGGTCGTGAAGGAACTCGTGAAGCTCGGACGACTCGATCTGTCTGTGAACGGCGGCTGGGTCATGCACGACGAGGCGACGCCGCACTATTCCGCCATGGTCGACCAGACCGCGTACGGACACGAGCTGCTGCGGGACGAGTTCAACGTGACGCCCCGCATCGGCTGGCAGATCGACCCATTCGGCCACTCGTCGACCCACGGGTCCCTGCTCTCGGCTGGTGTCGGCTTCGACGCGCTCTACTTCGCCCGGATTGACTACCAGGACTACGCACGTCGCAAAGCCGACAAGGACCTCGAGTTCGTCTGGCGACCGAGCAAGTCGCGTGGAGAGAGCTCCCAGGTGTTCACGGGCGAGATCCTCGACCACTACGGTCCTCCACGCGCGTTCGACTACTACTTTCGAGACAATAACGTCCAGGACGACGCCGACCTGCACGACTTTAACGTCTGCTCCGTTGTCGACGCGTTTGTGAAGATGGCGCTGGAGCGTGGAGAGAGCACGAAAGGGAACCACATCTTCATCCCCATGGGCGGCGACTTCCAGTACGACGACGCACGCGTGTGGTTCAAGAACATGGACAAGCTGGTGGTGCGTGTGTACTGCCCATTCAATCCCTCACCTCCTCATCACAGTATTGGTTTCTTTATGCTGACTCATTCTCTCGTTGGTGGCGCGTCTCGTCTCCTGCAGCACTACGTCAACCAGGACGCACGCGTCTCGATACTGTACTCGAACCTGTCGTACTACACGGACCTGAAGCTCGCGGAAGGGCTCACGTGGACCGTTAAGACGGACGACTTCTTCCCGTACGGCACAGCTCAGCACGCGTACTGGTCCGGGTACTTCACGAGTCGCCCGTCGCTCAAGCGCTTCGCCCGGGTCGCGAACGTGCTTTTGCAGCAGACCCGACAGCTCGACGCGCTCTACAAGAGCCACTTCTTGACGCGACTCGACAGCCTCGAGCGCGCTGTCGGCTTGGTGCAGCACCACGACGGCCTCTCGGGGACGGAGAGACAGAGCGTCGCGGACGACTACGCGCTTCGGCTGAACGACGGCGTGCTTGACGCACAGAGAGAGGTCAACGAAGTGCTCTTCGTGATTGGCGAGAAGGGGGAGTACGCGTTCTGCTTGCAGGCGAACGTCAGTGTCTGTGACGTGTCGACGTCGAACAAGGTACGTCCAACGCTGCTAGGTCCGAGTTCTGCTGGACTCCCAATGGCTGACACCACTCACTGTGGCTGCACTGTAGCAATTCGAGGTGCTGGTACACAACGCGCTCCCACGCACGAGTGTGCACACGATTGCGATCCCCGTCAGCCACAAGACGATGGAAGTCCGAGGGCTTTCGGCGACTGCGACTGTGCGCCACCAAGAGGTGTTCATCGCACTCCCAGTGCACGCCAAACAAGCAGCAGCAGCGTACTCGCTGGTCTTCAGCACGGAGCTGGGGCCGCTAAGCGACGCTCGCTTCGTGGTCACAGAGACGGAACAGGCAGAGGAGAAGAGTGCGATGGTCGAGTCGCCGCTGAGCTCACCAGCTACCGAGCTCACACTCGAGAACGAACTCGTGCGCGTGAAGATCGATCGCGCGACGGGCTCCCTCGTCTCGATAACGAATAAGGTGAGGAACGTCGAGCTCCCTGTAACGTCGACGTTCGGGTACTACCAGGCGTTCCAGGACCCGAGAGACCAGTGCTCAGGAGCGTACATCTTTCGTCCAGACTCGAAGACCGTGCACCCAGTCGCTCAGGCTGGGGACGTCACTCTGATTGACCTTAGTGTGAGTCCTCCGTCTGGTCGAATGTCTCGCGTCGCATTCCGAGTTGGCGACTGGGTGTCGGTGGAGTACCGACTGGGTGACGGAGACGAGTTTGTCGAGATCGAGTGGACCGTTGGATCTGTGCCGATCCAAGACAAGGTCGGCAAAGAGGTGATCGTGCGCTTCGACACTCAAGGCGGCGTCAAGAGCGCAAAGACCATGTTCACTGACTCGAACGGCTTGGAGTTTGTCGCGCGCGTGCGCAGCCACCGAGAGACGTGGAACCTGACACTCCACGACGACCAGGAGTTCGTGGCGGCCAACTACTTCCCGATCACTACTGGCGCGTACATCAAGGACGAGAAGCACCAGTTGAACATCATCACGGACCGCGCACAAGGCGCTGCGAGTCTCCAAGACGGACAAGTCGAGGTGATGGTCCATCGCCGCCTCCTGGCTGACGACGGTAAAGGCGTTGGCGAGAATCTGAACGAGACCGAGTCGTTTTACAACACCGAGACGATGAACCAGACGGCGCGAGGACTGATTGTCCGCGGTAGTTTCTTCCTGAACGTCGACAGCGCGTCTGAGGGCATGCGGAGCGTCCGAGCCAAGATGGAGAAACAGTTCTTTACGCCGCTCGTTGCGTTCCGCAATCCGGTGCCAGCGAGCGGTGACGCGAAGGTTCCCTGGCTCACAGTCAACGAGTTCCCCGAAAACGTCGGTCTCACGACGCTCGAAGCGCGAAGTGGAAGCTGCGTCCTGGTCCGCTTGACGCACTTGTACGCCACCGACGAGCACGCGACGCTCTCCCGGCCTGCGACAGTGGACTTTGCGAAGCTGTTTGCAGTCCGAAACGCTGTCGTGAGTGAAGCGACCGAACTGGTTCTCACTGGCGTGGCGCCGCTGGAGAATCGAGGGCGTGAGGCATACGCGACAAAGTGGAAGACGGTCGAGCCGATTGGAGACGATGGAGTCGGGAGGAGGACGCCCAAATCCCGGTCTCCACTGAAGGGCACGGTGGTGGAGCTGGACGCGATGGAGGTGCGAACTTTCAAGATCTGTTTCTCAGAGGCGACCGCAGAACAGCACGCGGGGGATGATCGCCCGATTATCGACGTGGACGTCGCGACTTCCACCGCCTTCCTCCAAGAGGCGAAGGAAGCATCGATTTCCGTGGTGAAGAAGGTTGGTTTGGGGATGGCGAAGCTGGATGAGGTGGTAGCTTTGGAGTAAGGCACATGTAGTGTAGTGTCACTCTGTCGTCCTAGCAAAGTGATCAAGATGAAGTGATCAAGTGAATATGTTCAATCGCAGCCAACACTGCAAAGCGAAGTCGGATCGACAGATCCATCTACAGTATTGGGTCTGCCAATGTTACGTCATGCTTGTGTTGTGATTTGCTAAGACGAAGTGATTTTCATGGTGATCACGCGATGATGACGGTACTTACGATGACTTCGCGTCTTCACGCAAACGAAAGTGTTGGTCGGATCTCGCGCTACAGTACATCACTCGACTGAGTTCGCTTAGACTGGACACGAACGAATACACCAGCTGTGTACAAGTACACACTTCCGACAGCTCGACACAGGTGACCTTCCTGCGCTTCCTTCTCAAGAACCCCACAAGACAGAACAGCGCGTAGATGGAGTTGAGTCAGTTGGATCGTCGTCTAGCTTAGCCATTCTCAAATTCACGCTACGGTTCCCACCCGCGGACAACTTGAGTAGTACTCAACATCCCAGTCTCTCAAAGCATGGCTCCAACGACGACTACTACGTCGACCACTCCAGTTCCGACCACCTTCAAGGCGTACCAGTACGAGAGCTACGGTAACCCGGCAGACGTACTCCGGATCAATCCTGCGACGAAGCAGCCAGTGCTCGGGGAGAAGCAGGTGCGCGTCCGAGTCCACGCGGCAGCGCTCAACCCCGCGGACGCTGGGATCGTGGAGATCTACGGCGTGCTCGTTACGGGTTCCAAACCGACCGCCGACCGGCCCTACCGCATCGGCTTTGACGCCGCCGGGGTCGTCGTCGAGATTGGCGGTGTCAAGGTTGGTGACGACGCCGACACCGATCCGATCCACGGCACCAAGGGCAACAGCACCAGCACCAGTCACAACAACAGCAGGCTGCACGTAGGCGACGAGGTCTACTTCATGACGTCGTTCACGAGCTTCGGCACGTTCGCCGAGTTTGTCGACGTCGACGAAGCGTACGTTGCGCTCAAGCCGACGAACCTGTCGTTCGAAGAGGCAGCAGGCATCCCGGTGGTCGGTCTCACGAGCTACCAGGCGCTCATCCAGCACGCGCAGCTCAAGCGTGACGAGCATGTGCTCATTCTAGGTGGTAGCAGCGCCACAGGAATCGCTGGGATCCAAATCGCCAAGAAGCTCGGCGCGCACGTGACCACAACCACGAGCTCACGCAACACCGCGTTCGTCAAGTCGCTCGGAGCCGACGACGTCATCGACTACACGCAGCGCAAGTGGGCCGACGCGCTCGCGGCGCACTCGATCGACGTCGTGTACGACTGCGGCGTCGAGTCAACCTCGTGGAACGGCGACGCGCAGCTCGTGCTCAAACGGGACTCGGGGCGGTTCGTGACGCTCAACCCTGTCGCCTACCCGGGCGCGTCCAAGTTTGGGGCCAAGTTCGTCGGACACATCCGCGTCGCTCCATCTCTTGCGGACCTGGACGAGCTCACGCGACTTGTCGAGGCGGGCGAGCTCAAGCCGGTTGTCGACGTCGTGTATCCGTTCGAGCACCTCGCGGCCGCCATTGCCCGGATCAAGACGCGTCGCGCAGTGGGCAAGCTCGTGCTCAAGGTCGTAGCGGATGTGTAGAAGACGATCTTCCGTGTTCAAGTGCACTCGCGCTGGACTACCATGCCCACCACCTATCACCAACACAGTGTCCGCTAGCTCCAAGCAACTGCATGCTATCGATCCAACTGGATACTTGAATGAACGGCGCCAATCTCTTGTTCGTTGTGCCTCACTGCTTTTCAATACCGACTACCACGCGCACACTTGCAGGTGATGAGGAGCACGTCACAGCGAGAGCGCGGAGCGAACGTTCGCCGGGACGGCGCAGCTGTTGATCCGGACTCGTGGCCAAATCGAGGCATGCGACCGAGTTCGACTTCCTCTTCCATTATCTGTGGGCAACCGGGCGCTGGCTCCTCCTGGTGTCCAGTGTCGTGAAGCAGTCAGTGCGTTTGGGAGAAGAAGACGCTCTCTGCTCATGCATGATCGTTTCCCTTGCTTATCTGGCTTGCTTCTCGGGTCCATGTCGTCCGTCCTCCCACGCTCCAAGCTCGTTCTGACACCTCCCCCAACAACTGCTCAAGTGTAGCAGAGCATCGAGATCAAGAGCAGTCGTTGAAGCCAATCCCCATTTCACTTGCTTCGCAGCAGGTGATCTACTAGCTCCTCCGATTCGCTCGCCAGCGCCAACGCCAACAACGCGATCAGCAAGCTCACACACGCGCTGACTCGTCCACAGCAGCATGCTCAAGCTCTCCCCTCTTCACGTCTTCTTCGTGCTGGCGCTTCGTCATGGCGTGGTCGGTGCTGCATACGGCGGACAGACCGAGTCACAACCCGTTACTCTCACCTCCGAGTGTCAGAAGAACTGGTTCCCTGTGAGCGTCGCCGGTGATGCCATCTACTGCACGAAAGGGCCGGTCTGCGTCGGCCTCGAGCAGGGTAACTGCCCACCCCACAGCCAATGCGAGGTCATCGCGACGGAGTCTGGCGTCTATGGCTGCGTCTCGACTCGAAAGGCTGAATCTGCTAACACTGTCGTCAAGTGCGACGTCGCTGACGATACACCAGCTCCGGCGCCGACACCAGCGAAACCAGCAGCCGAGATCGCTCTTTACCAGCCTTCCAACATTCAAACACCAGAGGATGCTCCTGAAGTCACGTTCACCCCTCTCGATACGACAGGCACAGATGCACCGAGCACTACTGGCCCCACGCCATCGCCGACGACGTTGAAGCCGAGTTCATCTCCAACGAGTGCGCCAACAGAGACCCCAAGACCGACATCGTCTTCCCCATCTCTACAAGTCACAACGCCAGCTCCGGTTGCCATCACTCCCGCGCCAGCCACACCAGCTCCAGCAACGCCAAGCCCAACGAATCCTGGGTACTCTACCCAAGTGCTTACACTGACACCGACGCCGACGCCGTCATCCACAACCAAGACGACTCCAACTGCGTCGCCGACACCGTGTCCGACAAAGAGCGACGGGTCGCCTGAAGATAGCCCCACTCCTCAGCCAATAATGCCGCCAAAGCCGACTCCCACGCCATGTGCAACGAAGCCGGATGGATCACCTGAGGACGCCCCCACAGCCACAGAAGAGTCCCCAGGTCCGACACCAGTGCCTACCACCGCGGTCTATCCCGCACCTAATTCGGTGATAACGCCTTCTCCAACGTTGGCTCCGACACCAACACCGTCGCTAACCTCTTCGACGCCGATCCCCAGTCCTGTTACACCAGCTCCAACGTCCCCGAAGCCAGAGTCGACCCTGTTTGAAGAGGAGTACTACGACGGGGACAAGTTCGACGATAGCGTTCTCGGAGACGACGCTCGCCGCCTGCGTCGCGTGTGACTGAGTCACGCGTTTACATGTGCCACACGTTGCTGTCAAGAGACATCAGCGAGCGTGTGGGTTTGCATCCTGACTGCATCGTTTTCACTCAATCTAACTCATTACAAAGAAAGCTCTCGATGGCAAGGTCGAGTGTGAGAGAGCGAGTCTCTTTCTATCTCTTTCTAATCTCTTTTTTCGATTTCACTCGATATCTCGAAACTACTTGGATAAAGTATGTCGCGGTTACTGTCTGAAATACTATAGTGATAACATCGAGGGATTGCGCAACACATCGAGATTGCGCAACTCATTGCCAACGAAATGAGTAAACCCGCGTTTTACTCACTATCACAATTTTTAACAGCAGCTACACGAAATAGTGATTCCTTCTCTATACTGCGATTTACACAAACAAGTGGGAAAGTAAAATTACAGTGATTGTTCCAAGCGACACATTTGCCATTTTGACACGCATTGAGCACCAGTCGCGAATGACACTCGAGCTGCTGGACGACGATGTGCTGCGCCTCGTGCTCGCGTGGCTCACGTTCCGCGACCGCCAGTCGCTCTCGGCTGTCGGTCGTACAGCCGCGCGCTCTCAGCTGCGCCAGCTCGTCATCTCACAGAGTGTGCTCCGCCTGCCACCGCTCCAGTCAGTCGCCCACGGTCAACACGACAGCGACTCTGCCTGGCAAGCCTACTGCGCGCACCCATTCCTGCGGCGTCTAGCAACGAGTGAGGCAGTGGCCGCCATGCGGCGCGTGCTCGTGCCGCTCTCGGTGGCCCAGCGCCTGCTCGCGCTGCTGCAACACGCGCCGCAACTCGAACACCTGCGCTTCTATAACGACGCAGTGCCTGCGACCACCAAGCACGCTGTCAAGCAGATCACAGTCATGGATGTGGGCTTTGTGAGTGTGCTCACCGGACTCCGTGCGCTTGATCTGTCCGCTGTCCAGCGCGTGCACTGCCTGGACGCCATCGCTGTCATGACGAACCTCCGCACCCTCGACCTGTCCCAGACCGACATTGACGACGAGGACGCGGAAGCGCTCGCACACTTGCCGGAGCTCGAGGTGCTCGACTTGAAACGGACGCGGATCGCCAGCTTGTCCTTCCTCGAGCCCTTGGCAGCGCGTCTCCGATGGCTCGACGTCTCGGACACGCGCGTCGAGGACTTCTCGCCGCTCAAGCACCTGAGCCACATCACGTTCCTCAATATGAGCCGCAACTACGTCGATAGCCTCACGTCGCTGCGCTTCCTCGTCGCGCTGCAAACGCTCAAGCTGTGCGACACTGGCTCGCTCGGTCCGCTCGAGCTCGTGCTCAACGCGTCGGACCTCGTCGCGTGCCACGTCCACGACACGATGCTCAGCGACGTGACCTTCCTGCTCTCGACGCCCAAGCTCCAGTACCTCGACATTCGCCGGACGCACGTTGTCCAGAATCTCGGACCGCTAGCAGCGCTCCCGCAGCTCGAGACGCTGCTGTTCGACGATAACGTCCTCGCTCTGGACGACGCGGACGGCGAGCTCCGACGCCAGTCGAACGCGCAATGGGCGAGTCGGCTGGAGCACCTTAAACACCTCCGGATCGACCAGCTGAGTGCCGAGATCGACGACGACGAGCACATCGCGTACGCGTACCCGATTGACGGCTCCATCTTGTCGCACTTTGCCAACCTAGAGACACTCGAGTCGCCATCCCTGACCGACTTTCAGCCACTGCATGCGCTCTTCGACTCGCTCCGAGAGCTCCAGCTGCACAACTGGACAGAGGAGGACTTGCAGCAGCTCGCACTGGCTCCTGCCGCTGCGAAGCTCTCCTCCCTCAAGCTTGCGCTGCCGTCGTCACCTGAGGCCATTGATTTGTACCCGCTCGAGGCATTCGAAGGACTCGAGAGCCTCGAGCTCGTCAACGTGCTCTTTGAAGACCTCGCTCCGATTGGCGTGCTGCAGCGGCTGCGTAAGCTCCACCTGCCGCTCCCGAGCCGCTTGAAGCGCCAGCTCTCGCTCAAGTTTCGACGCGAGCGAGACTTCTCATTCTTGGAGGCACTGACGCGGCTGGAAGTGCTCAACCTGGACGGCCGAGTGGACTTCAAGGACGCGTCGCCACTCGCGAGTCTCCGCACGCTGAAGAAGTTCTCTCTTCAGGGCACGAAGGTGTCGGAGCTGTCGGCGCTTGTCCACTTGACTGAGCTCGTCTCGCTCAACATTGCGTCGACCCCAGTGAAGCACGCAACGGAGCTCCTCGGCCGCCTGCCGCTGCTCGAGTCGCTGTGGATTCCAGAGAAGGTGCGCTGTGAAGAGTTGCAGGACACGAGCGACCGTGGGTTCCCGAGACTGCGCTTTCTGTGGCACCGCGAAGACTTCAACTGCCTCTGGACCAGCCACCGCCACGTGCACGCGCCGTAGAGACGATGGATTACGACAAGGAACTTCATTTGATAGCACGGCGTTCACTACTTTACTTACTTGTACAGAGCTCTCGCCAGCAGCGTTGGGCGGCGTCTCTTTTGGTTGCTCGAACGCTCGGAAGCGCGACGGCTTCGTCCGACTAGGAGCTGGATTCGAGCGGCGGTTGCGTCGACAGTTGGGATTGGGATTGACACACATAGCAGCAAGTTACTCAAGACTCAAGTGGCCTTCAAAGACAAGGCCAGGACTGACTCGCTTGTGGCTGTTATGCGTGTCAATCTCAGCGGCTCGAGCACGAGGTGCGATGCCATGCGACCTTGTGCAACGTGCTTGAGCTGGGATGACCGATCGACCGATGCTCGACCGTTCTTCTGGGATGCGAATAAGTAGTAGCGCTCGGAGCCGTTACTGCACTGTACTCACTTGATCCATCCTGCCAGCCTCGTGCCTTTCAGCACGACCCCTCTCATTCATTCTCCTATTCGCCTGATCCCGATCAAGCGACTCCACCAGCTCGACGCCTTCCCTGGCTGACTGCTGCCTCCCCCCACCACTTCAGGTGGACTTCTCCTCACTCCTCTTCAGTACCAGTCATGGTCCGCACGTTTCCAGCGTTCGCCGTTGCGCTCTTGGCGCTCCACAGCGTCGACGTAGGAGCTTCGAGTGACCCCCCCTGCCTTCGCGACCCCGCGATCCCGACTCTCGACAAGTGCAACACTGGCGGGTGGAGTGTCGTGAGTATTCGTGGTCGCAGCTACTGCGCACGCGGTGAGATCTGTTCCAGCACCAGCACGACTGGGAGTTGCCCGGGTCCGCAAGAAGGACTCGACTTCGGATCCACGTGCACTAAGGACGGTTCCAGCAGTCAGTACAGGTGCATTCCGAACGACGTGTGTCCAGTACACGACAAGTGCGGCGTGCAAACCGACACCTCGAACGCTCCGGCGCCGTCGTCGACACAGAAGACCGAGGAAGGTTCGATGTCACCGACTCCGAGTCCGACTCCCACGTCGGCGACGCCGGAAGCCGCGGGGCCGACTCCAGCACCATCTCCATCGACAACAACGCCCACGCCGACCGAATACGTGCCATCGCCGACACCATGCCTGTCCTCGACACCTCCAGGTACAGGTTCGACGCCGACGCCGGCACAGAAGATTGAGGAAGGGCCAATGTCACCAACTCCGACTCCAGCTCCCACGACGCCGGAGGCAGCCGGACCGACCCCGAAACCGTCCCCATCGACAGCGATCCCGGCACCAGCCGGACCGACACCCGCACCGTCACCTACGACGTCGACACCGGCACCAGCTGGACCGACACCCGCACCGTCACCTACGACGTCGACACCGGCACCAGCTGGACCGACACCCGCACCG
>JAASGD010000535.1:0-20462 GCA_023334115.1 Globisporangium megalacanthum
ATGCAGCACATTAAGCTTCACTACTACGGCTCGCACACGCACCTGAACGCGTTTGGGATCGTGCCGGTCGGTTCAAACGCTGACCACTCGGCCCCACACGACCGCGCACGGTTCCCAGCCGCGAACTTGCCGATCCAGTGAGCGGTGGTTATTGGGCTTCCGACCTTCCGAGTTCCTTTCGAGACGGCTACTGCTGGAAGTCAGTGAGTGGGGCTGGCCGCCTTGACAAGAGAAGAGACGAGAGAGACGAGAGAGACGAGAAGCGTTGGTCGGAACAGCCAGAGCAGTGACTGTCCAGTGCTGTAGCTGTTGCTTTCCACTTCCAGTGCGTGAGTACCGTGAATTCCACTTTGAATGCTCTTTTGTTTCACTTGACCAGGCAATGGTGTTGACCGGAAATTAGAGAAATTGTGTTGACCACATTTTACTCAGAAAGAGTGAATGTAAAATGTGGTCAACACCATTTCTGTAATTTCGAATCAAAACACACAGGCTTTAGCCTCATGAGCGTCAGTCGAAGCGCCACGGGCTCCACGACGTCCTGGTGGCGGCCGCCTGGGGCGCTGGATGCAGCGTCTTTCAGCACCGCACCTCCCTCCGCATCGCACTCTTCTTCGTGGCTCGTCACAGCCGTGAACGCTGTCCTGCGTGCCTCTCAAACCGCACCACACGCGACTTCGATAGAGGAACTGCTGGCGCTGAGTCGCCTTGCGCGTGCGCCAACCGCCGACGCCGCGCTTTTCTCACAGCTGCGTCCAGCGCTGGCGCTCCGGCTCCTCGATGCGCTAGCGCAGCAGCTGCTCAGCGTCGCCCAGGCGGCAGACGCGCAGTCGCAGTCGCAATCGCAAGCAGCGTTCGCTGCCGACACCCACGTGCTGCTCGAACTGCTCTACTTGTTTGCACGCCACGCGAGCATCGGGTACCCGTCGCCCGCACTCTCGCGGCTGCTTCCGTGGCTCGCAAGCGACGTCGTCTCGTCTGCGCTCAGTGGCGCGTGTGCGAACGAGACGACGCTCAAACTGGAGCTGCTGCTGCTCGCCGAGCTGCTCAAGCGTAACGCTGGCGTGCGGCTGTTTGTGAAAGAGAGCAGAGCCGTGAAGGACCTCTACCGCGCACTCGCAGTCCTGCTCAACAGCACAGAGGACGCAGAGCTGCTCGTGTTCAGCATGACGGTGCTCGCCCGCCTCGTGCTCACGGAGCCGCTCGGTGCCAAGCTCTTCAGCCTCAAGAACGCGGAGCAGGCGTTCGAACTCGCCCTCTCGATCCTCGACGGCGCGTGGCAGGACACGCCACGCTCGGCTGGCCGCACGAGCGACGAGTCGATCCTGAGCGCCAAGGCGCTGCTGCAGACTGTGAGCGCCGACCTCGTCTGCGAACTCGCTGGCCGCGCAGAGCTCCGGGACCTGCTCGAGAAGCACGCGCGTCTTGCGCCGCTGGTTGAGAACAGCGTCATGGCTGTGAGCCTCAACGGCGACGCGGGCCAGCTCCAGGTCGCGCTCCACTTGCTCGCGTCCGTGGCGGCGCTCGGGCTCCCGTTCCGCAAGCTCCTGCTTGCGAGTCTCGTAGACACGGACGTGCTCCAGCGCGTGCTGCAAACGACGCTGCATCCGTCCAAGCTCCTCGGCCTCCTCACAGCGCAGCTTGTGCTCCAGGTCCTGGGCGACGACGACGCGCGGCTGACCCGCGGGTTCTTGGAGGCGGACGCGCACGTTCAGCGGATCCAGTCGGTGCTTACCGGGCTCTTTCGGTGCGTCAGCGAGACGGCCACGCTTGTTCAGCAGGAGCAGACTGACGACGGCCACAGCCTGGACGAGCTCGCTCTCTCAGCGCCGTACCTCCACAGCGTCGCCGCCTGCCAGCTGCTCGCGCGGCTCTGCGACTTCCCAGCTGTCCGATCCGCGTGTGTGCACACTGTGAGCCTGAACCAAAGCGCGACAGTGATCCAGCGCGAGGCCGCGCAGCTTGGAGCCGGCGACCCACGACACGCGCTGCTGCTGCGACGCTGCCAGCCGCAGCTCGCGCTCCACGTCGTGATCTTGTTAGCAAAGCTCGCGGACGACCCGACGATGGTCGACAAGACGAAGCGGACGCTGAGCCAGTTCCTCCAGTCCGCTGACGTCGCGCTCGTGCTCGGCGCCGGCGTGTGCAGCCGCCAAGACGACAAAGCGGTCGTCGTCGAGACGCTGCTGCTCGTGCAGCGTCTGCTCTCGGAGACCGCAAGCAACAGCAGTCGGCGCTTCGTCGCGAACGGACTCGCTGAGGGCGTGCTGAGCTTCGGACAGCGCGTGGGTGAGGCGGCGGAAGCGCTGCAGGCTGCGGTCGCAGCGCTTGAAGCGAGCAGCGACGCGAGTGTGCAGACAGTTGAGCGTATCCAAGCCGAGCTCCAGCGGACACTACGCGCGACCGACGCCGCCAAGACGCAGCACCACGCCGAGCTCGAGAGCCTCAAGACGCGGGTCCGCGAGCAAGTGCGGCAACAAGAGGACACGCTCGCGAGGACGCGGGACGCGTACGAGACCCAGGTACGCGAGCTTAGCGCACAGTGCGAGGCGCTCGGGCAGCGGGCGAGCAAGTCCGCTGGTAGCGCACAGTACCGCGAGCAGCTGCTGCACGCGAGCCGCGCAAAGGAGGCGCAGCTCGCAGACGAGAGCGCGGAGCTCGCCCGCAAGGTCGAGGCGCTCGAGCGCCGGCTGGACGAAGTCGCACGCTCGCACGCAGTCGCCGCCGAAGAAGCGCGCTTGCGGGAGCGCGAGCTCCGCGAGCTGCGGGACGAGCTGGCCACCCTCTCGAGCGACTACACAGCCCAGCGAGGCGAGCTCGAGCTCACGCGCGAGTGCAACAAGGTGCGTCGTCGTGTGCGTGGCCAGTGGTGTGCCGCTTGAGAGCGTCGTCGTGTGAGCCGGCTGAGGGAGTGTGGACCGGCGGCTGATGTGTTGTGCTCTCAGACGCTTGAGCGGGAGCTGAGCGACAAGGCGGTCGCGCACGAGAGCACGTACAAGGAGCTCGTGCTGCTGGCCAAGGCGCACAAGGCGGTGCTGGACGAGCGAGACGAGGCAGCGAGGGCGGCCGAGACTGCGCGTGACCAAGTGGCGGCGCTTGAAGCGCTCAACGCGTCGCTCGAGGCGCGGACGCAGGAGCGCAAGGACCTTTCCGAGCAGTTGGAGCGGAAGGTGCGTGCGTGTGCGTCTATGGGTGGCTCTCGCCCTCCCTCCTCTCTCTCTCTGATTGAATGCGTCGGCTGTGTCGGCAGGTCGCGCGGCTTGAAGACGCAGCGTTCGTTGCGCAGCAGGCGCTGGAGGACGAGCGGGGGAAGCGCAAGGCGGCGACACGCGACGTCGACGAGCTGCGGAAAGCCCATCGCGCGTTCGAGAGCGACCTCGCGCGGTGCGAGCTGCGGGCGGCGGAGCAGCGGTTGCTGTTCGAGGCCAAGGACGAGCGCGTCCGCCAGTGCGAGGACGAGATCCGACACCTTGTACGGTGGATGTTGTTGACGCGCTTCCGAGTCAGGGCCCTCGTCAGTCGACAGTTTTTGTTCACTGACAGCCAACGGCGGCACGTGTGTCTATGTGTGTTTGTATGGATCCGACAGACCAGCGAGATCGGCAAGCAAGTGAAGCTCCAGGCGCTGATCCATCAGCTGAGTTCAGGCGGCGACGCCCACGCGTTCGCAGCGAGCTCGTTCTTGGCACGCGACAGCTAGCGACCGGCAACTGGGAGAGAGACGACGAGAGCGAACGAAAGAAAGGATACATTAGACTTCTTCTAGGCTGCTAACACTGCGGTGTCGGCTGTCGGCTGTCGGCTGTCGGTGCTCAGTTGCGGCGCCCGCCACCGCGTCCTCCCCGTCCGCCACGGCCGCCGCCGCGACCGCCGCCCCGACCGCCAAACTGCTGGCTCTTGTTCGTGCGCGCCGCCTTGAAGCGGTTCACGCGGGCGTCGTGCGCGTCGACCCAGAACTGCTTCTCCGCGTCGCCGTCCACGAGCGTCGCCTGCGTGAGCGTGAAGCCGTTCACGTCGACGCCGCCGCCAGTCGTGATGAGCGCGACCACTTCCTGCGCCAGCTCCGCCGACGACACGCGCAAGTGGCCGCTCTTGTCTCCGATCTGGTACTTGATGAACGCGACTCCATGGCCGTCGGCCGCCTTGTCGCCCAGCTTCGCGTTCACCGCGTCCTTGATCGCGTCCCGCGAGACCTCCGCGTCGACGCCGTCGAACGCGACAATCAGCCCCTTCTCGTACTGCAGCTCGACTTGGAGCGGCTCGCCGACGTCGAGCAAGTGGAACGCGACCTTCTTCCCGCCGAGCTCCGCGTCGTCGAGCGCTGACAGCTTGGCAAACAGCTCTGCCGCTGCGTCGGCAGTCGGCACCGTGAAGCTCGCGCGGTCCAGGCCGTCGTACTCAATGAACGGCGAGCGCACGTCCGGGCCCATCGCAGTCGCCAGCAGCTTCTTAATGTCGTCCATCCGCACGCGGGGGCCAATGTTCGAAATGTGGATCGTCTTGCTGTCCGAGTCGCGCTTGCGCTTCGTGTCCTTCCGGTCTGCCGTCCGCGGCCGCGCAGCGATCGCCGCCGGGTCCGTCACGAGCTCAAACGCGAGCGTTGTCCCGTCGATCGTAACTGCCCGGTCCGCCAACGCGGCCTGCACTTTCTCTGCAAACGCGACCTGCGTGAAGAGCAAGTAGAGCGTCGTTGACGTCATCGTCTCGTTCGTCGCGAGCTTCACACGCGGACGCAGCGCTGGCTCGTCCTGCCACACGGGCAGGAGCTCATCGAGATACGTCGTCACGGGCGCCTTCGCCGGCACGTCGTTCGCGACAAGCATCGCTGTGTACGCCTTCTCAAACTCCGTCTGCGCGTCCGCTGAGAGCGCTTGGAACGCTGCGAGCGACAACGCACGCGGCACGTGCTCGAGGATCCGCAGCTGGTCCGCGGCCGCTTCCACGCGCTCGCGCTCGGCGACAGTCGCGAGCTCGGCCGTCACGACGCCCGAGAAGCGCTTGCGGAAGATCTTGCGCTGGATGAAGAGCGGCTCGGCGTCGACAGCCGCGAACGCCGCCTTGATCTCGTCGATCGTCGGGCTCGAGCTGCCAAGTCCAGCGAGCACGAGCGTGCGCTGGGGGGCGTCGTCGACCTCGGGGAGCGCGTGGCGGCGCTTGAGCGCGTCCTTTGTGGCGTTCAGCTCCACGACGTCCGAATCCGCGAGCGCGGCTTGCAGCATTGCCGCGTCGGTCGTGAGCGCTGCGAGCTTCTTGAACGTGAAGAGCACGCGGAATGGCACGAAGCCGCCGTCGTGCTTCTTTGTCTCGGACTGGAGGAACTTGTCGCGGCGGAAGTTGCTGTCGGAGAAGTAGAACTCCACCTGCTTCTTGATCTGCGCGTCGACAGAGGCCATGGTGGATTGAGGCGGTGGTGCTAGAAGAAACTGGGTGTGAGGTGTGGGTGGGGTGGGCACTCGGCACGAAGCGCAGGTGTCGGGGTCGTCTTGTGGAATGAAACTGCAGGTCGGTTTGGATCTCTGCGACTTCTCTTGTGACTGGATGCTATCGATCGGACATGAGCGGAATGCGACGGTACTGCTTTGAGGACGAAAAGGGCAGATTCGATCATGTACGAATTTTCCAAGTCGAACACCAGTGGAATTTCATGCTCGATAAACAAGCTTGGGTGTCGAATACAAACGGAAAGAAACTCGACGGGGACTACAAGAACAGAATATTATGCGTCTAAGACTAAAATGATGCCATGAACAAGCCACGCTTCAACTTGACCACTTACTTGTGTTGGCGTGCACCCACTTGCTCACTCGGACGGCGCCGCTGTCACCATCTCGACGACCAGAAACATGATCGCGGCGTTCGGCACCACGCGCATCAGGTGCGCCGGCATACCGCCGTACAGTCCGCGGGCGCCTTCCTCTTTGAAAATCGTGCGCAGCGACTGGATCATGCTCTTGTACCTGAAGGTGGCAAGAGAATCCAGTAGATACCAACCTCGTCAGTTTCAATCGCTCCACCCCACGTATCAACACATCAGCTCGTAATACAATCGTACTTGAGTTCCTTCGAGCCGAGCGGCGCCCGCTGGTCGCGCATCCGCGTGCGCACGACCTCGTGCGGGTACGTCAGTGCTGCGGCCACAAACTTGCAGCTGCCGGCCGCGACAAAGTACTTGGCCGGCGTCGGCTCCTCAATGTACTGCTTCACTTCTTCGTACAGCGCAAACTGGATCGCGCTCTCCGAGATGCCCCAGTACGACGCCGAGAGCCCGCGGAAGAACGCGCGCGGGCCCTCCGTGCGGTACATGTCCATCGCCAAGTGGGTGACGCTTGAGAACTGCGCCGCCGCAGGTCGCGCGGTCGACATCGCCATCGCCCGCGACGCGCTGTGCACAAAGCCGAGCGACAGCACGTTCTGGCGCGGCACTGCGAGCTGCGGGTGCGCTGGCATGAGCTGCAGCCGCGTCTTCACGACCCAGATCGGACACGTGAGCGTCGCTGAGATGGAGCCTGCGCCGGCCGCTGCGACAAAGTTGAACACGCGGCCTTCAAGGTTCCGGTTCTTCAGCGTTTCTTTGAACGTCGAGTAGGCGCCAAAGTAGATCGCTCGTGCCGGAATCACGCCAATGAGTGTTGGGGTGATGCCTCGCCAGAGCCCAAACACCGACTCTACATCGTCATCATCAGATGGTCGGTTGGTCAGTTCGTCCATTCCCATCCGTAACAACAATGAGGCGTTCTGCCGTCCCACAGTGGGGGTTGCTCCATAGAATACGCAGGTGCGCACCTGTGTTTCGAATGGAGCGCATGACTGCGAAGGTCGACAGCGACTGTGCGCTGCCCAGTGATGCGCTGGAGCACACAGGCGAGTGACGTCACCGTTAGGCTTCCAAGCGCACAAACAACAGCTGCAGCAAGCACACTAAGCGGCAATCGCAACAAGCGCGTGGCTCTCGTACCTTGCGCCTCGGATCTGCAGCCGCGTCTTCACAACCTCGAGCGGCGACGTGAGCACGGCGGCCGTCATGCCGCCCAATGCGCCACCTGCAAAGTGCTGGTAGCTGAGCGTCGAAGCGCTCGCCTGGTCTCTAGACGACGCGGCAAGCGCGACAACAGCTGGTGCAGAGACCGTGACGGCAGCTGCGACAGCGGAGCTCGTGGAGCGCGCCATGGGGCTTGCAGCGGCAGCGGAGGACGCCATCGAGCGCAGTTGCGTGGTCACCACCGGTCTCGGCTCCTCGAAGGCGGAAATGAACGTGCCTCTGTTGGAACAGAGACAATCACTCCGAGCCGAAGCTCGATCCTTGCCAATCGCCAGAATCCCTCTTTCGATTGATATGCGGACGAAGAACCGTGGTGGATGCAAGAACAGAGCAAGTTTGAAAACCCTGTGCAATGTGATGTGATATATGGCTCAAACGGGGCGATATTTGTACTTGGAATGGATTCTAGTTGCATCAAGCTGCGAAAGATCTTTAATTGCACCCTCTTTTGAGTGAGAAGAGTGATCGTTCATTCAAGTTTCGCTGTTACAGTCATTCGGTGCGTTTCTGTAAGCATAGAATTACAGGTCAATGTTTTCAGCTTTTTAGCTTTTGTGATATACTTTGGCCTTTGATGCCCGATACGAGCAAGTTGACGTTTCGGATTGACGAGATTGACGAGATCAAGAGCTGAAGCGGAGCAGAGCGGACAAGCTTTGCCTGTGCTTCCGACGATCAGTGACTCACTGTCGCAGGTGTATCATCGCAAATGTCCCTCTTTGTCGGGTGGCCACTTACAAGGGACGCCTGACACGAGTTCGACTCACCCTTGCAGTGGATTGTGGAGCGCGTGTGCACAAGAATCGCATGAGGTTCGAGTGAGGCGGCCAAGTCGGTCTTTGCTCGTTTGCTTTTTTCACCTCACTTTGAGCTACTCGGACGACGTTGGCGACGGACTTTCGAGGATCGCGACGAGGGGGCAAACGGGACGCGCTGCCAAGAATGACTGGATGGGAGCGCGCACCGGTTGGCACACAAGATCGCGGGCAACACGAACTCAGCACTCGATCGCGAACGGACGACGCAGGCACTTGGAACTTCCAGGTTGGAGTGAAACAACTCGAGAAGTTGGCCGACTCGTGATGCCAATACGCGCGCACTGTTGGGATTCGACCAAGATGAACTGCTTCCCAGTCGAACGCTCGCTCACGACGGGGTCACGATCAACTCCGGAGCAACGTCTCTCAATGGCGGCGAAATCCGGACGAGAGTTTTTGAGAGTGCGCATGTCTCATGTTGTTAGAAACAGCTTCACTTCAAGACTCAAAGTTTGCAAACCGTACAGTACACCCTTTGCTTTGCTCCCACCGCTCGTGCACATGATCGCCCGAACGGGACTACGCTTGGGACGAATCCTATATGCTCCCTATGATCGAGAAGATGTGTGTCAACCACATGGCGAGCTTGTCGTCGCTGGCTTCCTCATACATTTTCTACTAGGATGTATGACTTATTATAGTGCATAACACCTAATCCAAGAATTCACAACACAGCTCCATCAAACTGCAAAGATCTACAGGATCTGTACTGGTACATCCAACGGTAACTTCTTCGACCTGCGCACAACCACGTGGTACCGCTGCTCGCTAGCCCTCAATCCGTCTCTACAGAGACGGAGAGATCTGTTCATTCAATTCAGCGAACATGTTGGGCAACCTTGACCAGGGATTTTTAGGAGACTGGATCTGTTTGCTGTCGTCTCGGAGGGCAGCGATCGCAGATTGAGGAGGGACGCTCCTGCAGGCTAACACTTGTGTGATGGAGAACGGCACAAGAGTGCTCCAATCCACGATCTGATGCTGACCGATGGGTGTACATAGGGGCACGACTTACAACGCGATGTGAAGCGAGTGACAGCTCACAGCGCCTCCCACGATTTGGCCATCTGCCTCAACACCACCCAACCACCCAGAAAGCTCTTCAAGTGTATCAAACGCAAGTCCCGATCTTGCTCTGATTGTCGTGGCGGCGTGTGTGGACTTCGCGTTAACACCACAACTGCTGTACCACCATTGTAGTTCAGAGCCTCACACCGCGAGGAAACCTGAAAAGACTGCTATAGTCGCTGCGAGGCAAGGTTGGCTGGAGCGCGTATCCAGAGCTTTGGTGGCGTGTGAAGGGTGCTACTGCTGCAATCCGGAGGGCGTGGTGAGTCAAAACACAAGCATGACGATAAAGGTACAGTACTGTATCCTCACTGCAAACTGCTCGCAGATGCCGACACTCATGTGAGTGCCCTCTGCAACAATAACCGCCAGTGACGCAACTTTGCCAAAAAGTATCCTGTGCGCTTGCCTCCAGTCTCTGTATTTAGACATGCGTCACATCGTGTACATCTCTCTGACTTTTGTGAATCACCCTTCCACCTACCTGTGAGCAGCGATTGGAGCGTGCCACGCGAAGCAATGTCCTCAATCGCTGCACTCTCTCGCACTCGTTCGCTCTCGACAACCAGTCGATCCCGCAAGACCACGCTCGACGTGGTGTTGGCCGTTTGTATGTCGCAAACTCCTCTCTGGGTGGTGCCAACCTGATCCCGACGCACCCGACCGATAGCGACTCAACACACTCGCCTTGCTGCTCCTGTCGCTCACTCTCCAATTCTCCGCCGTTCGCCATGAGCCACCAGCAGCAGCAAGCGCCAAGCATCATCGAGCGCGTCTCGAACGGGAGTCTCTCCGGCGCTGCCAAGATCGCCGGTGCAGATGGCGCCAAGTACGCGGAAGCCACGACGCCGACGTTCTTCGATGGCGACGTCGAGGGCGGCGCGTTGCGTCCTGGTGGTGCTCCGAACCTCTACTCGAGGGAGAACATCGGCTTCCTGGCGCAGTACGCAGCGATCGGCGTGGTCTACGGTTCGCTCTACGCAGTCATCTATCCGTTCCTGAACAACTACCTGCACATGACTGGCACCGAACTCGCGTCGGCCAGCGCGCTGCTTACTATCCCGTGGACGTGGAAGATGTTCTTCGGCATCATCTCGGACTGTTACCCGATCTTCGGCTTCCGCCGCCGCCCGTACGTCGTCATTGGCTGGCTCGTGGCTTTCGTCGCATGCTTCCTCATGGCGGTGCTTCCGATCGGCGACCCCAAGTACCCGGACCCGACCATCGCGGCGATTCCAGAGGCGAACTTGACCAAAGAACAGCTTGATACAATCAACTACGACGCGTCGAGTTCTGGCGCCAAGTACATCTTCCTCCTGGCGCTTGCGAACTTGGGCTGCGTCATCGCACTTACCGCGTCCGACGGCATCCTCGTCGACCTCGCGCAGCACGAGCCTGAGAACATCCGCGGCACGACGCAGACGATGATCTGCGTCGTGCAAGTGCTCTTCCAGTGCGTGTCGACAGTGATGACAGGCTTCGGCATGAACAGCGCCGAGTACGGCGGCACCTTCTCGTCCGCGATGGGCTTCAACGCCGTCATGGGAGTCTGCTCGTTCTTCTCACTTGCAATCATCCCGATATCGTGGTTCTACATGACGGAAGAGAAGGCGGAGCGCCAGTCTGCGCGGGCGTACTTCCACGTGCTCTACGACCTCGTCCAGCTGCGTGTCGTGTACCAGATCATCGCGTTCCGGTTCTTCCGGAACCTCTTCTCGTGGTTCAGCGTCACGGCCGCGTACCCGATCCAGAGTCTCTGGGCTGGCGTCACACCCGTGAACAGCAGCACAGCCACGATCGTCGGCTACCTCGCAGCGGCGAGCGCGTACTACGCGACGGGCAAGATCGGGCTCAACTGGAGCTGGCGCTCCATGATCGCGGTCACGCAGATCGCTGTGATCATTGTCGACTGCTTCCCGACGTTGCTGACGGTCTGGGACGTGTACCGTGCGCAGTGGTTCTGGCTCGGCGGCCCGATCATCGAGTACTTGCCGAACAGCGTCGGCGTCGTCGTCTCGATGTTTGCTGTGGTCGAGATCATCGAAGTCGGGAACGAGGCGGCAGTGTACGGACTCGTCACGACGGTCTCGACGCTCGCGTCGCCGTTCTCGACGGTGCTCACGAAGAACGTCGACGCGAACCTCGACATTGACTACGAGTTCCTCCAGCTCGACAACCACTACGTGCGCACGCAGGTGACGTACGCGTACCTGATTGCGTACGCGTTCAACCTCTTCTCGCTCGTCTTCCTCGTCCTGCTGCCGCGGCAGAAAGCCGAGACGCAGGAGCTCAAGCGCACGGGCGGCAAGAGCAAGTTCATGGGCAACTTCACGATCGTCTACCTCGTGTTCACGTTCTGCTGGACTCTCATGACGAATGTCATGGCGTTCTCGAGCAAGACGTCGTGCCTCAAGATCGCAGGTGGCGACGGCTGCTAAGCTACCACGGACAGTGTGTGTGGAGAAAGCGAGCGTCTAACTTGTGCTGTCAATATAAGCAAACGCAAACCGTGTGTTACTTCTCACGCAAACTGCCTTCAGTCTGCCGCGTTCAGGTAGAGCCGCAATAATCGATGCGAGCTAGGAGTATATCAAGTGATGAACAGCTTGCGTTAGGCGAGATTGTGCAATTCATGGCAACAGGAAGATGAAGGAAGATGAAGGAGGTCCGATCAGGCAACCGCGAGGGACCCTAAAAGAATGAACCAGTTTGCTCCTATTTTTGTGGGAATCGAATTGAACCTCATAAGGTGTTTCAAACCTCAAAAAGAAAAAAGTGGCCGAAGTGGCGAGTGTCGAAGGAGGAAGCTGCTGCTGCGCGCGTGTGTTGCAAGTCGCCTGCCTGTCAGCGTGTACGCGTCTCTCTCTCTGAGTGTGTGTGCTTGTTCTGCGTGTGGGATGCGTGGGGATGCACGTCCAGGGAAAGCGGGGCAGCTCTAATGTCCTCTCCCTCTCTCTCTCTCTCGTTGCGTCTGCAGTCTGTGCATCTCCATCTTCCTGGGTTCATTCCCTACACACACGCATACACATACACGCACATACACACCGCAAGCAGCTCCCACAGCTTGCGAGGATGACGAGTCCCGCGGCCAGGAAGACACCGCTGCCGCCCACGATGCCCGTGTCGATCAAGAAGGAGAAGCCGCACGACGCGCTCTCGTCCATGCTCGCGGCAGGCAATGGCCCGCCACCAGCGCGCAAGGACAGCATTGGCTGGGGCGCCGACGACTTCCTCGGCATGATCTCGCACACGCCGCCGGCGTTCTCGCCCGGCAGCCTCACGATGCCCATGACCAAGCGCAACCGGAGCGGCAGCATCTCGAGCCGCCTGCTCAGCGCGTCCGACCTCGAAGAGCGCGGCGTCATTGACCGGTACCAGAAAGGGGTTTTGAAGGTGTGGCCCTTTGTTAGTGTTTGGCTGGTGGGTGGCTGTAGATGCACACGTAATCTCATTATCCACACACACACACGTACAGGACCTGATTATCAGCGGCGACGAAGCGCTCCAGAAAGCGCTCGAGAAGTTTGACGCAGGCGACTCGAGTACGCTCGAAGCGATGCTCGACAGTGGCGCACTGAACCGCAAGTCGTCGATCGACCTCCTGGACGACTTGGACCTCGGCTTTTTGAACGTTGGCTCGCTGGGCGACACGCCGAAAGACGAGGTACTGACTGACTGGCTACTCTCTCGCTAGAGATGGATACGTGGCTGGTTGGCTCACGACGGCTGTCTATGTGTGTAGCAATACTCGTCGTCGACCAGGAGCCAGTCGCTGGACGAGTGGGACGAGCTCGGCTTTGACTCGGCGTTCGCAGATGTGTCGTCGCGTGACGACATCCTAGACAGTGACTTTTACAGCGGTTCGCTCGGCACATCGCTGCCGAACTCGCTCCCGTCCATGGGGCTCGGGATCACGCCGCCCGCGACGTTCAGCTTTGCTGAGGACTTTCTCGAGAACCAGGTCAAGGCCGAGCCGGGAGCCAAGAGCGACAGCAAAGCGAGTCCACAGAGCGGAGCAGCAGCGTCAGCAGCAGCGTCAGCGTCGCCGACCACGTCGTCCGCCACGTCGCGGCCGATCGGCATCCCTGGCGCGTCGCCAGCAGCGGCAGGCAGCACGTCGCGCACGTTTGGCGCCGCCATGGACAAAGACAAGACCGGTATGAAGCAGAGCTTTGTCGGCGCGTACTCGCCCGACTCGCGGCGGAAGCGGATCGAGAAGTTCCTCGACAAGCGACAAAAGCGCGTGTGGCGAAAAGAGGTCAAGTACGACGTGCGCAAGAACTTTGCCGACTCGCGGCTGCGAGTGAAAGGGCGGTTCGTGAAGAAGGAAGACGAGCAGCTGCTGCGAGAGCTGTTGAGTTTCACATAAAGCTGCTGGTTCACTGGCTGGTTGGGACTGCGTCCGCTCGGCTCTCTGCAAGACGAAGAGACGAGAGAGAGAAGAAGAATGGGCGACAAGCGACCGAAAGAGAGAGAATGAGGAGTTGTTCAAGTGTGGAAGTGAGGCGTGGGTCGGCGTCAGAGCAGCGAGGCGTTCAGCGAATCCGTGTACTTTGTCTAGCAACTATTTACCGAGTGGGAGCAAAAGCGAAGCGTGCGAGAAGGGGGTGAATCCGGCTCGACCGACAGCCCGTAACCCATGACAAGCGTGGAGCATCGGGACGTGCCCAACTGCCGCAGTGCCGTCCGTGGGGTCCGAGTATTTAGCACGGCGCGAGAAGAGAAAGAGGAGGAAGGCGTGTGTCGGTCGATGAAGCCAGTAACCAATAGAGCAGCAAGACAAGAAGAACGTGAGCTCAGGTGGCTTCACAAGCCACAGACGAGTGTGTGTACAGGTCCAGACTGAGTACGGAGTACAACCTCCGTAACCGAAAAGTTGTCACATTCTACTTTTGAGCACGCAATTTGTTGATTTTTGCTCCAAAAAAGTTGTCACATTTTACTTTTGAGCACGTAATTTGGTGATTTTTGCTCCGAATGAGCTAAGAGCGATTACATATTCGGAGCTGCTACGGTCCATGTCTGATATAATTTTAAGTTGTTAAGTAAGTTTCATATCCTAGGTTCGGACAATTGGGCATTGTCCGAACACTTTCCGTCAGCTAGGATCGAGAAGGGGTGCTTTGACTCGAAAATGAATTCTGGAGTGTGTTGCGTTCTCCGCTCGGTAAACGGAGATCGCTGGGCCCGCCTACGCAGAGCACGGGGGCCCGCCCTCTCTTCGCTCGCTCGGGGGCGCCGCCTGCGGCGGCTGGCCCACCCCATGTCTGCTACGGCTACGCGACCTCCGTTTCCTCGCTATATTTATTTTAAATAGTGTGCACCACATCAAATTAGGTCATTAAATTTTTGTATTAGGACGGCCCTCATCCATGTTCCATCCATGTCGCGGTCCACGTTTCGTCCTGTCGGAAGTAATGAAAACTGCTCAAAAACTCGCGAAACTCTCCTAACCCTGGATGCGCGAAGAAAAAAACTAATTCTCCCCTGTCGCTCGCAAATTCGTGGCTGCGGTTCATTTGAGCCTCATTTGAGATTTTACGGGACTGCACGCACGAGACTGCACGTACGAGACTGCACGTACGAGACTGCACGCACGAGACTGACGCGCGAGCGGTGGGCTCCAAAGTTCGTTTTTTGTGGCTTCACGGGTGGACGCAGCTGGCTGTGGCACGAATTGTGTGACTTGTGGCAGTAAACGAGAGTCGAGCAAGCACGAACAAGCGAGTGTACGCGAAAAAGCCGAACCTTTGCTTCGAGATACGCTGCCATGTCTTGCGATGACCAATTTACGTGGCGTGCTGCGAAAGTCTGACTGTGGCTCGTTTTGCGTGGCTCTCATGAAGGCGCGAAAGCAAAGCGAACGTACAAGCCAACACACACAAGCCAACGCGCGGGACGTGAGCACGGGACTCGACACGCGAGACTCCAGCCGTTGTCTTCGATGAACATCGTCGCGTCGATTGATCGCGGCAGCGTTTTTCTTGTCTGTGAGGAGCTGACAGTGTTGGTTGTGACGACCGCAGCAAACGTGACCAACTTCACAGCCGACCCGCCCAAGGTGCCTGGTTTTCTGTGCTCGACAAGCACTTTCGTGGCGCGTGCGGCTCAAGGCGTGTGCGGGGCACCCAACGCAAGGGTAAGAGAGCGAGCGGAGGCCAAGCTGTCAACGTCGAGTCGTACGGCTGCTCACTCGTACGATGCGTTGCGAATCGCAGCACGGTTCGAGTTACCACAGGATTGGACGTGAGCGTCTGACACAGAGAGCACACACAGTCTCTCGGAGCGAGAGGTGATATGTTGCGTTACGCAGACGACAACATTTCGAAAATAAATCAACATTAACCTCACAGTGGTCGCGTTGTGGTGATGCATGTGCAGCTGAAGCATCCCACTTTTGTGCTCGTTGGTGTGCAAGACATGGATTGTGAGGACATAGACATCGTGAGATCCAGCCGACCGGACACGCTGATGGCTACTGAGCATGCCAGCTCGCCAGCTCGATCGGTCACGGAGAACCAAGGCGCAAGCTCGCCGACACCTTCTGAGCTGCGTCGAGTGGTGATCGCAGCAGGTCGTGCGAGCTCGTCAAGATCCGCAAATCGAGTTACGCGTGCGGCGTCGTCAAGATCCTTTGACGCCGTGCAGAATCAGCGCGCAGAAGACAGAGGATCACGCCATGTCGGCACGACACGGCCGCTGAACGAGGCAAAGCGAATGCTCTCATTCTCAAGCGAGCACGCGAGTGAGTACCGCGCAAGCAGCGAGGAGTTGTCGGATGAGTCCAGGTCCGGTACATGTCTCGTCGGTATTGTGGACGAAGAAGTCCATGTCCCGCCGCCAGAGATGACGCACGGGAGCTGGAAGGAGTGGACCGAGTACCTTGGCAAGTACTTTGACGACACGAAACAGCTGATTCGCGTGTTCGAGGTGCTGAGCTGCGTGACACGCAACAAGAAGATCGGGAAGACTAGAGCAGCGCTGAGAGGCGAGCCTGTGGCGATGGTGCCGGAATCGTGGGAGACGCACATACATCTGTACTCACGGGTGGAAGAAGAGGGGCCGCAACCAAGGGAAGCGGCCACGCCGGCACACACGAGGCACTGGCTGTCAGTTTCGCTTCATGGTTCAACTGACCGACGTCGACGGGTGGTGGGTGCTTCGTGTCAAGAACGGGCTGTTTCATCACAACCACGTGGTCGGCGACGAGGCGTTCGAGACGTACCCGACGTCGCGCAGCGTGAAGGATCCGGAAACCAGCGCTCGTCTTGACGCCATGATCTCGGCTGGCGCGAGACGTGCGAGCGGGTACGACTTTCTGCTCAAGCAAGGCGTCAACGTCATTCGCCACGACGTCGACAACCTTGTCCAAGCGCACCGCTCAAGTGTCGCCTCGAAGGACGACGACGACGTGACAGCCCGTGTCCTCGCCAACCTCGTGGACGAGAACGAAGGCTGCGTGGTCACAGTCGACGAGACAAGCGCGGGTGAGACGGGCGTAATCTTGGTAACAACCAAGCACAAGCGTGAGTTGTACGCGCGGTTTTCGGAGCTTCTGTTGGTGGATTGTACGCATAAGACGAACCGGTGGGTCATCTACTTTGGAGTTGCCTGGGGCTGTCTGTGCGTGCCCATGGCTTGTCGATGTCTGACCATGCGTTGTCCAGGTTTCGTGCATGTCTACAGCTATAACTACCAGCTCTGTACCATGATGATCATGGACGAGTTCGGGGGGACAGGTCGTCCAGCAGTCGCTCTTTGAAACTAACGGGGACTGGCACATGAACAGAGCTCTGGAGCACTTCAAGCGAGCGCATCCGGACCGGTTCCGCTTCTTTGAGGTGGTGGTGGTCGACAACGATATGAACGAGATCAAGATCATCCAGAACCACTTCCCGGATGTCCGACTCCTGATCTGCATCTTCCATGTCGTGAAGTACTTGAAGTTGGCGTCACGCAAGCCCGAACACGGTCGCATCTCCCAAGACAATCACGCCAGTGTCGACCACCTGGTGCACAACCTCGTCTACGCAGAAACCGAAGAGGCGTACGATCTGAACCGAGCGTCGCTGAAGCAACTTTGCAACTGACTCGGCTTCGACTCCTTTTTTAACTACATGGAACGCAACTGGCACGGATGTCAAGACATGTGGGTGATGCATCGACGGGCGAAGCTCCCGCACTCCCGCAATCATACGAACAATCGACTGGAGAACTACTTCGGCAAGCTCAAGGGTGCTGTCAGTGGGGCGACAAGCATGGCTGCGTGTGTTGAAGCAATCCTGGCCAGTGCTCGCAGAATTGAGAACGAGTACCGGTACCGAAAGGCGCGGATAGGCACGTACACCCACGCGTTCTATGACGAGGAGATGAGCAACGTCCTACGATTTACGACTCACTTCCTTGCCGAGCAAGTCGAGCCGGAGTACAAGTCTGCAACAGGGAAGTACCAGATCTACTCGTACATGGAGGATCGCGAGAGTCAGACTGTGACCGTGCAGAGACAGCACCGCGAGGACCGAGTCAGTCTTCTGGACTGGTCCTGTGACTGCCCGTTCTCGTCGTCGATGAAGCTCCCTTGTCGCCACGCCATCGCGTACCGAAAGGCGCGGCGCGTCGTTGGGTCAGTGATCCCTCTGAAGAGCATCGACTTGAGGTATGTTCTGTGGATCCATGTTCCGTCCATGTTTGTTCCATGATTCGTCCATGTCTGACCCTGGTGTGTGTCGCCTGGTTGCTCGCAGATGAGTTGGAGTGTCGGACACATTGCAGCCCGTCCGAAACGTCGTCTACAACTCGCCTGTGTCGGCACCGCGCGGGCAGACGAGACTCGAGACGCCAGCGGACCGCTTTCGAGAAGCTGTTCGAGTCACGCGACTTATCGCGTCTGAGCTCGCGGATATGGACGACAAGGCTGAGTTGACGAGCATCTGGCATTCGTGATGTGGCAGTGGCGCAACCTTCAGCAGAGAACGCGTGGCGCGGCCGTTCCCGACCTGACACCCGAGTCCGAGCCCAAGGAGTCCGCGCCTGCTCTGTCCCAAGCTCCTAGTCTCTACTCAGAGGAGATCGGCCAAGTTGAGATCATTCAGCCCGGTGGGGTCGCGATGGATGACCCGGAGGCGTTGATCCTGGCTGCCTCGCTGGCGTCTCATCAAACGCACTACGACGACACGCAAGAAGATGAGCACGAACGACTTGACGCGCATGCCACTGACCGAAGCCGTGTCGCCCGCGCTCCCGTCGTGAGGAACTTGTCGAGACATGGAGACCACATGGACGATCCGGGAGCAGACATTGTTCACGGCGTGGAAGGCGACATCGTGACGGCTGCAGCATCCCTCGTAGTCACGACAGCGCGACGATCCGTGGGAGCGTTGGAGTCTGACGATTTCGAGCCAACCATCGTGAGCCCGATCAACGTGCGACTCAGTCCGAAGGGGAAGAAGACCGGAAGACCTCGACATGATCGAAAGAAAGCCGAAGCAGAGGAGAAGCACAGCAGAAAGCTGTTCAATGCGTCGATGGAAAGCGGAGTCAGGGCGAGGCAACGCGGAAGGACGTCGTGGACGCCTTGGATACCGAAAAGCCAGGCGTGGAAGAGGCATTCCGGCGACTGCAACCCATCCCGACTCGCTTTGGCGACCACGCTCGGAAGAAGCCCAAGTTCAGGGTGATGCGCAACCCGATTCTCAACGTGGACGCGTTCTATCTCCTACCGCCGCGTCTTCTCACCTCATGCATAGAAGTGCTGCCTGTGAGCAATGACGCGAAGGCCGCCATCCATGTGACGAGTCAGAGCCAAACGACACCGGGGGGTCTGGCGCTGAAGTCGAAATTGTCGAGATTCACGGTGTTGGCATGTTCTCAGAGATCAAGTGCAGACGATGCAACGAGTGGCGAACTTGCGCAAGCAGTGCAAGGATGGCGTCGCGTTCTACAAGTGGATGACGACCGAAGTCGCTGGTTCCGTTGCAGCGCGCCTCCAAGATACAGCGCGCGACATGGCGGTCCATGTTTCATCCATGTACCCGTTCATGTTGCTTCCAGGTTTCAAGTGTGACATCGACGTGGCAAGCTTGTACCGCTTCCAGCCGCCGCAGTGGTTCAACGACGCTGTCATCCGAGGCGTGTGTGAACGCATCGAGCAGATCAACCCGAACGTGCGCTATGGTGGCGTCGTTCCTTCTCGGCCCTAAAAAGCTCGCGGTTCCAAGAAGCAGAGTGTACCTCCTGAACTGGTCGCGGTAGTCGAAGCCGCGCCGGACACCGGCGTCATTCTCCTTCCCGTCAACTTCGGGAATTATCATTGGTGTGGCATCCTGGCGGATAAATCCACGAAGGCCATCACCTACTACGACTCTCTCAACAGCAAGATGAACCTGGCAGCACTGGACGAGCTGTGGTGGGGCTTGGTTCGAGTGGCGTGTAAGGGCTATGGGGTCACTGTGATCGGCTCACCCATCCAGTTCAACGGCTTCGGGTGCGGCTACTTCGTCTGCCTGTTCTTCTGGAACTCATGCGACAGAAGCATGGTGAGTGTCCTTGCAGCACACAGCGACGTCGTCCGCCGCTTTGAGCTACTCCACTTTCTTCTCTTCGGCTCTAAGGCTACCTAAGAGTGGCATACATATGAGGCACCTTGAAACAAAAGTATCCTTATGGCGTTTTTTTAGGTTTTTTGCTAGAGGCCTTCAAAGTTGAAAGAGCGTTTTTGACCACAGAAAGCAGAAGCCGAGAAAACGGCAAAAGAAGATTTGCGCGATGGAGAGCAGTAGTGAAGGCGAGTGGGAGCTCGACGCCGGCGAGCAGGCCGCTCTGGAGAGCAGCGACGACGAGGCCAGTGCAATGGAGGCAGCGCCGCCGCTCGCTGGAGCCGCCGATGAGCTCGGTCGTAGCAGTGGAGACATTGCAGAGCACGCAGTAGCCACCGGCGACGCCAGCGCGATGGTGTCGCCTGGATGCCGCCAAGCCACACGCCACGACACTCGTGCTCACCGTGGACTACAGCCAGAACCTCACGCTGCCGTCGGTGCCCGACACGCCGCCGGGTTGGTACTTTATGTCGCTGATCGGAGTCTCGCACTTTGGCGTGTACAGCGCTACCGAGCTCAAGCACTACAGCTACTTGTACACTGAGAAGAAGGGTGGCAAGGGCCCAAACGAGATCATCAGCATGCTGCACAACGCGATCGAGTTACACGGCGTAATGGACGATGGTGAGAACAAGCAAGAGGACGACTCCGAGAGGCCAAGCGAGCTGGTCGTGCGGGCAGACAACTGCTCAGGCCAAAACAAAACCGGCTACCTCATCTGGCACACGCTGTTCCTGGTCGAGGCGGGTGTTTTTCGGGACGTCACGCTCAAGTTTCTCATCAGAGGGCACACAAATAACCCGTGCGACCGCGGATTCGGGTACGTCAAGAAGCACGTTGGAAAGCACGCGTGCTGAACGATGAAGGAGCTAGCAGAGTGCGTGGCGGAGTCTAGTGTTGCTATCGACGTGCACAATCTCGAGACAGAGGACCATCCTTTTC
>JAASGD010000536.1:0-20444 GCA_023334115.1 Globisporangium megalacanthum
CCTTGCCTACCCCCCCCCCCAATGCAAGTGTCTTTTAATTTGCTCGTGTTCTTCGTCGTTGCTCATTCTTGGGGTCTTCGCCGTCCTTGGTCTCAGGGTCTTCGCAGTCCTTGCTTTCGCGGTCTTCGGGTCAGTTTCTCATATACAGTACATGCAGGCGTGTGCTTCCCACGCCCCCTGGGTAGCAGTCGACAGAGCGCGCGTTCTTCTCTCGTCTTCGTTCTCAGGATCGCGCTGCTCGACGGCAGCCGCTGCTCTCCAAGCCACACCTCGTCCCCGGGGCTACTCTTGGCTCTCCGGGTCTGTGCCTGCCGATTGCATGGCGAGGAACCGTGATCGCGGCCCGGCTCCTTGGTCCAACTCATGGATCAGGTGGCCGCAGTTCAGATTCTTTAGGGGTACTCAGTCCGGTTCTTCGTACCCCTTCCAGCGAACGAGATATTCCATGAACCTTCGGGCTGTACCGGCCTTCTTCACCCATCACACGTCCAGGTTACTCTCCACTTCGAACTCGCCTCTCTCGTCCTCGGGCTCCCAACTGTCTTCGGGGAGGTGTGCTGTGTCGAACTCGGCGTCTGGGTCCACTTATCCAGCGGCAGTGTGGGTCGCTCGGGGTCGGTCTACCTTGCCTTGAGTCGACTGACGTGTACCCAGGGGTAGAAACAGTAGTCTGCTCCAGAACCTCCCGCCTGCGCCGGAAATTCTCGTCCTCCTCGATCACTCGGAAGGGGCCGTGACAGCGGTGGGCCAGCTTCTTCGGGAGGCCGGGCCGAACTTGGGCCATGTACAGCCAGACTGCGTCGCCCACTTCGAAACCCGTCTTGAGCTTCTCGGGGAGGCGGGTCCGTTACGATCTCGCGAAACGGCCCGTACTGAAACACCACCTACTCCATGAGGACCCGCGCCACCGTCTCGGAGTGCCTGTTCGGCATAGCCACTCGCACAACAAACTTCGACAGGTACTCGACAGCGGCGACCACGTACCGGTTACCGCTGCGAGACGCTGGCAACGGACCCGCCAGGTCCAGCGCCCACCGGTCGTAAAGTTCCCCAGCCTTGAGACTCCTGAGCGGCGGCACGATCGGACTCGGCCGCGCTTTCCGGCTTCCACAGTTCTAGCACGCTGCGACCCACCTGCATACCGCGTCCTTCATGAGCGGCCACCAGAACTGACGCGCCACTCTCTCGTACGTCTGGATGGCGGGCAGGTGCCCAGCCCAGATCGAGTCGTGGGCCTCCTTGAACGCCGTCGGCCACAACGTTGGCGGCAGGATCGTGCGTAGGCCCGCTTCCGTGTGGATCATCCACACGCCGTTCATCTTCTCGATCCTCCTGCCCTCGCACGTCACCACAGCTGACAGCCCTTGGCACATCGCGCTCCCTTCTTTCTCGTCACGGACCATCTTGGAGGTTAACTGACCGTTCTCTGTCACACGTCACACTTGAGCACGCGACAAGGCATCTGGGACGACGTTCTCCTTCCCGGGCCGATACTCCACCGAAATGTCGTACTCCTGAAACTACATTGCCCAGCGGTGGAGTCGGCCCGTCAGTCGCGCTTGGACATCAGCCACCGGAGCGCAGTGTAGTCGGTCACATATGTAAACCGACGACCGTACAGATACGGCCGGAACAGCTGTATCGCCCAGACGACAGCGATGCATTCAAGCTCGGTGATACCGTACGTAGCCTTGATGTCGGTCACGGCTCCCGAACGCCACCGGCAGGAGTCCTGATCCATGGTCTTGCATGAGCGCGGCCCCAACGCCGACAATCGAAGCGTCCGTGGCCACAGTGAACGGCTTGCGGAAGTCGGGATACGCCAGCACTGGTTGCTGAGACAGCGCGTACTTCACGGCCTGGAACGGGCCTTCTTCCGTCGGGCCCCACGTCCGCTCTCCTCTTTCGCAGCAGGCGCGTGAGCGGCGCTACGATAGCCCCAAAATTCGCGACGAAGCAACGATAGTATCCAGCTAAGTGAACGAAGCGTTTCATTTCTCGCGCATTTGTTGGCCGTGGAATGTCTCGCACCGCACTCACCAGCCGCTACTGCGGCCTAACCCCCTTCTCGTCTAAGTGGTGGCCCAGGTAGTCGATCTGCCGAGCACCAAAGGTGTACTTGATCACCTTCAGCGACAGTTCCGCCAGAAAGCGCCGCTCCAGTACGCACGCGAGTTTAACCACGTGCATGTGAAGCCGCCGGCCGAGTAGACGACGATGACCCACAAGTGCCCCCGAAGAGTGCAGTCCATCAGCCGTTGAAAAGTCCCTGGAGCGTTGGTCTGTCCGATTGGCATTCGCGTGAAGCGAAACAGCCCGTCCCTCGTCACAAAGCCGTCTTGTTCTAGTCCTTGTCCGCGACGCCGAGCTTGCAGTAGCCGCTATGTAGATGCAGCGTCGAGAGCCAGCGTGCTCCTCCCAGCGACTCGACAGTCTCGTCGACACGAGGCAACGGATAGACGTCGCGAACGGTGATGGCGTTCAAACGCCTGTAGTCGACGCCGAACCTGACCGTCCCGTCGCGCTTCTTCACGAGGACGACGGGGAAGCCCCAACCTCCGTGTCCTGGCTCAATCACACCGTCCCGGAGCATCTACTCGGTCTCCGCCCGGGTGACGTCGTTCTCGGCGACTGACCCGCCTAGCCGGCGCTCACAGATCTGACCACGACCCTCCGTGTTGATGTGGTTTTCAACGCCACTCTTTGTGAGCGGCGGACACCCGTCGCGACGTCTCAGGAGGTCCGGATAGCGCCGTAGCAGCGTGAGCAGAAGGTCTTTCTGCTCTGCGGTCAGGCCACCCAGCGCCAGATTCTCTTCGTCGTCCAGTGGCTGGCTCTTCACGCGCTGCAGCCGCTCGACCCACTGCCAGATCGCTTCGGGTGCCAAGTCGTCTTGCGTCTCGAAAACGTCCATGGTTCCGCGCAGCGGCACCCACTCTCCGAGCTCGGCCAGTTTCGTGAGCTTCACACGCGCGACATTCACGTTGAGCACCGGGACTTGCACCTTCCCGAGCAGCACGCGTGTCACTGTCCGCGCCAAGAGCAAGTGGCGCTCCTTCCGTGGGAACGGCGTGAACACGCCCAATGTGTTATCCTTCGCGTCGACCGCAAGCTCGACGTTCACACGCGACTCGGTGTTGAGCTTTTGGTTCCGCATTGACCGCACCACCGCCTTCGTGACGTCGGCAACGTCCGCGATGTCGCTGTCGAAGGGAAGCTCCAGAGGCCGGCCGTTCTCGTCATACGTGAGTGCGAACGTCTCGTAGTTTTTACGACCGCCCGCCTTGGCACCGCAAAGTCGTTGCCGAGGAGAAGCTCCTCTCCACTGTCGCTCACCACCAATGCCTCCAGCACCAGCACCTGCCCGGACACCGTCAGGAGTACAAACCCCAAACTCCCTCTACCGCCACGACGTGCCCACCGAGTCCGTCCACTGCCATCACAGGTGGAGATCGAGCGACCCGCGTGTCGTAGCGCTTCATGGCGCTGCCGGCAACAGAATACCGAGGTCCGTGTCGATCTTCAGGTTCATTGCGTGACCTCCCACGCGCACGACCGCCGTCGGGAGCCCGTCCTTCGCCAGCAGCAACGTCTGCGCTGGCTCGGTCTTCTTCTCGACCTCCTCCGTCTCGCTTCTGACAGCCGCCGCCGCTGTTTGAGCCGCTGTCATCACGCGCGCCGGCTCGTCAACTTCCTTCGTTGCATCACGCTCGAACGTCACCTGTCGTGCCGGCGAACTCTCGTCATCCACGTCTCGTCGCTGGTAATGAAACGCCGTCGGTGTGCGACTCCCGATTGCACTCACTCTACTCGATTTTTGGCTGCTGGTCCGCCGGCTTGTGACGACACTCCCTAGCGAAATGCCCCATTTCCCCCACACGAGTAGCACGCGTGTCGTCTGCGGCCGGTTAAAGCGCCGCTTCTTGAGCAGCCGACCACCCGTCGCCTTGCCACCCTTGACGTACGGCGGCTTGGTTGCTGCCGTTCCACCACCGGACGACGTAATGGCCATCATCCGAACCGGCGCGGCTGACCACTTCGGGCGTCGTCTGTTAGTGACGACCATTGCCTCGCACGCCGCCCCATCAGCGCGTCCGGCCGCTGCAAGCGCAGCTTCGCGGCCGTCGTCGGGTCGATGCCTCTCGTGAACGCAGTGACGAGGTAGCTCTCGGGTACGGCCACCCCGTTTGGCATCGTACGCAGCGCGTTCGCGTAGCTTACGAACGTCTCCGTGAGCACCTTGCGGCGTCCCATCACCCGCGCGATCATCTACTCCGACAGCTCGGCGCTGCTGTACTGCTGGTACACTCGGGCACGTAGCGCACTGTAGGTCCGCTCCCTGGGTGGCAACGCCAGCCCAAGGTCGCTGAGCCACGCTGTGGCCGGACCCGCGAGGTTGTTGCAGGCGACCATCTAAAACATGTCGTCCGGCTACTGTACTCCATTCATCCGCTCACCCGCTTGAACCGCGTTCTCGAACCGTATGAGCCACGTGCTCAGCTCGAGCACGTCCGGGTTGAAACCGCTGATCATCAGGCCTTCGGGGCGGAGTGCGTCGCCGCGGCTGCTCGCCGTTCACAGACTCGAGCCGTGCGCGTCATGAGCGCTCTCTCTCCATGACGTCGCGTCGTCGAGCTCGAGAACTGACTAGCGTGTGTCTCGAGCGCTCGATCGCCACGTCGCCGCTTCTCCGCGCTCGCTCCCGTACTCAAAGCCTGCCGGTCCGCTCGCGAACTGGCTCGTCGCTGCCGCCAGTGCGCTTGGGCCGAAACTGACGCTCCTAGACGTCGTGCTGGCACTCGTCGCGCCAGTCGACAGTCGCTCCTGCGCCTGAAACGCTCTGAGCGCCAGAAAGTCGCCCCGGTCCTCCGTCGCGATGTTCGCACGCGACTTGTCGCGACGCGGCGCCGCTTCAGCGACGCCATTACTCGCCCGCAATCCTTGCCACGTGAAGCTCAGGCTTGCCTCATACTCGCCACCGGCGTAGCCTCCGTAGTCACCAGTGTAGTCGCTAGAAGCCCCCGCTTCAGAGACCCCGTCTCATCTCCCATCGAGCCCAGCTCGTCTGTCGACACTGCATGTGGTGAGCCCTGCTCGAACCGACGTCGGTCCGACTAGAAGCGGAGCAAGCCCAGCTTGCTCAGCAGACCCAGTCTGCCCGCCGACGTCTTGCGCTCGGAGCTTTGCTCGACGTGGCGCAGACGCCTCGGCGTCACTCCCCGCGGCGAGCCCAGCTCTGCCGCTCCTCGTGGCAAGCCCGGCTCCGCCGTCGGTCCCAGAACGACTGCCAGTCCCGGACTGGCTGTCACTCCCAAAGTGACGGTCCTCCGCGGCGCGGGCGTTGTCGTTCGTGTTGACTGCCTCTTCTGCGTGCCTCTCAGGAACCTCCGCAACGGACGACCCCCGTCGAGATCCTCTGGTCCGCGGCGGGATGGGCAAGATGGCTGGTCCACCCCCCTGCGCTCTTGCCCCAGGCGTGGCACTGGGCGGCTCCCCACCTCTCGCCGGAGCATTCCAGTTAGTCGTTATTATGCGGCCCGGGTGTCGGCTCCGCGTAATCGCCATGTCACCCCCATGTAGAGAGAGCGTGTCGCGCTCGAAGGGGGCCCGAGAATAAACACCAAGTGACTTTACGCAGGTAACCTGATCAGTTTCGCTGTAATTGGTGGCGACTTGCCTACGCTGTGTGCTTTTGCACGCAAACCTGTATCTAACTTTAGTCCTCGCCTCGCGTCTACGTCCTTTATTCAGGATCGATCGCGGGCACTCCTCAGCCACAAACTACCGGCTCCGATAAGACTACCACCACCGTCTACTTGATACTTTGCGGTTGGTGACTCGTGTACACCACTGATCTTGACACCAGTCCAGGAGTCGCCGCGGAACAGCCGCCCCACGTCACTGCCCCATGCAAGTGGAACCACTTCCTTGTGGATATTGCCTCCCTTGCGTTTGCCAAGCAATCTGACAGCCACAGGGTGTCGCGCCGCTTTCGTTGGTGCAGTGTGTGAAGAGGTTGATACGGTCAAATCCACTGGTGCAAGCCGACTCAGCTTTGTAGTATTTTTTACGTTTTTTGCATCGTGTCCGTATTTACTCCAAGTCCAGTTCTCGATTGGACAGCGTGAACCCCATCACCATAAAAAATACAAGATAATCTTTGAAGTCAGAAATATCCAATCCAAAACCTCACCGTGTTTTGGCTTTCACTGCCTCTTTTTACCACTTCGCACTACGGATTGCTGCGAGCTGATTGGCGGATTTGGACAGCGATTTCGAATTCAAATTTTTGGCGGCAGTTTGTGGAGTGAGCGTTGGGAGGAGGGACCTACCCGTTGCAAAGCCTTGAGACTCATTTCTCTCGGGACTCACGCCTTTTTTAAACAGAAGTGCTTGCAAACAGGCAACATGTCGCCCCGCCCGGCGGTTGTTTTTCAGGCTCCTGCTTCCCAAAATCTCGCGCCGCAAAGGCGCAAATGCTGCTCCTTTCCGCTTTCATAAATAAATCGTCCAAGAAGCGCTCAAGAGACCCTTTCAAGTCCAGTCCCCTTCACGCAAGCAACTCAAGCTCAAGATGGCGACCTCAAGCAGCAACAAGAAGGTGAATGTTGGTCCAGGCTACTACGACCTCATCAAGGAGGCTGTGATCGCGCTAAAAGAGCGCCAGGGCTCGTCTCGCCATGCGATTGACAAGTACGTGGCGGACAAGAAGGGCTCTGGTTACCAGAAGGCGCGCCTGAACATGGCGCTGAAGCGAGGCGTGGAGACCGGCAAGCTCGTGGCGGTCAAGGGCTCGTTCAAGCTCGCTGCCGACGAGAAGAAGGCTGCGTCGAAGAAGCCAGCGGCCGCCGTCACAGTTAGTGTGAAGAAGCCGTCTGCCGCGAAGAAGGCGGCGTCGTCGTCGAAGCCGAAGAAGACGCCAGCTGCGAAGCCGAAGGCCGCGACCAAGGCGAGTGCGAAGAAGGTGGCAAAGCCGTCCAAGAAGGTGGTCAAGTCGTCAAAGAAGGTGAGCGCGAAGAAGCCGACGACGACGAAGAAGAAGGTCGTGAAGAAGTCGGCTGCCAAGAAGCCGGCTGCGAAGAAGGCGTAAGCGCATTCGCGCTCGTGCAGCGCAGCTCGCGGCGACGCGTGTGCTCTTTCCCTTATTCTTATTATTCCCTCTGTAGTCAGCTGGGAATCCCTGGCGTCAACGGCGCTGTGTGTGACGTGTAATGCATCCTTTCCATTTTCGACATCGTCTCGTTCTTGAGTGCTCGTACGTACTGGTATAGGGGACTTGGCGACATGTCATTCTGTTCCGCTCAGCAGCGAACGAACGAACGAACGGCATGTGGAACACAAGGCGGCGACACTGCGCTGACGTGGCATCGCTCGTCCCGCCGCTCAAAGAGGCAGGTAGTGCGGGAGTTCTATTCCGCAAAGAGCTGCAGCCGCTGCTCCTCAATGAGCGCATGGCTCTTCTCGAGCTTAGCGAGCGCTAAGCGCAGCTCCCCCTGGAGACTCTCGATCACCTGCTCCTTGCGTGCAACAGAAGCGCGCACGCGCTCGTGCAGACTCGCAAGCGCGCTCTCGTGCTCGCTCTGCTGGCGTCGCAGCTGCGTCTGAAAGTTCGCTTCCCCACTCTCAACGCGCTCACGGAGCGCCGCGACCTCGGCGCTCTGCTGTTGGTGCGCGTACTCGCTGTCCTGCTGCAGTGCAGAGCACCGGCGCTCGAGCTGCTGGACGCTACCTTCGTGCTGCCGGCGCTCTTCGTGCAACAGACGCGCGAGCTCCGCAGCTTTCTCGGCCGCCCGCCTCGCGTCCCCGCCGAGTGCGTCTGCCTCGGTACGCAGCTGCTCGCGCACGAGCTCGAGCTTCGCCACTTTCTCGTGGAGCTCCCGGTTCTTGTCCATCCACACGCCTTCGACCTCGCTCGTCTGCTTGAGCTTCCGCTCCCACTCTTTCCGCTCCGCGTCGAGTCTGCTCTGGGCCTTGAGCTCTGTGCGCGTGACTGCCGCTCTGCTCTCTTCCTGGAGCTTCTCAATCACGACCTCGATCTTCGCATCGCGGGACGCGAGCATCTGCGTCTCCAGCTCGACGCGCTCGCGTTCGGCCTCTTTGCGCAGCTTCGCAGCGAGCTGCGCCTTGAACTGCTCGCACTCGACGCTCGTCTGCTCCCGCAGCGCCATCAACTCGGCCTCGTACTTACGCGCCACGTCCTCTTTCTCCCGTTGGCACCGCGTGAGCGTCTTGTCGGTACGCGCAGCTTCGAGTCGCTTGAGCTCCTCGAGCTCTTTTGCGTGCGCCGCTTTTGCTGCACGCACGTCCGCAATCAGCTCGCTCCGCGCCACTTCGGCTTCCTCTTGCAGCCGCCGTCGCTGGCTGCTCAGCTGCTGCTGCAGCTCCGCATCCGCAGCGTCGAGGCGCGTCATCAGCTTCACACGCTCCTTCTCGCGCGCCTCGACGAGCTTCCGCTCAAAGTCGTCCTTCTGGCGCTGGAGCGCAGCAGCGTGCGCTTTCTCGAGCTGCGTCTGGAGCTTCCGGCGCTCTTCAGTCGCAGCGTCCTGCGCCTTCTCGAGGTCCGCCTTGCCTTTGAGCAAGATCGCTTGGATGTCGGGCTCCAGCGCCTTCACGGTCGCTTTCTTGATCTCCTCGGTCTTCTTGGCAATCCACTGCTCGCGCCGCACGCGCTCCTGGGCGCTCCAGCGCTCCTTTGCGTCTTTCAGCTGGAGCTTGAACCGGTCGGCTTCTCGCGTTGCTGTCGCGTTCGTTTTCTGGAGCTCCGCGAGGAGCTCATCGCAGCGCTTGGCGAGCTCCGCCTGCAGCAGCGCCACTACAGTAAGTGTACTGCTGTGGTGACGCATCACTCGCGAGTCTCGACACCCACGACGCACCTTGTCCGACACAACATTCTGTGCAAAGTCCAAGTGCTTCTCCAGCTCCTTGTCGAACCGGAGCTGCTGCTCCTTGAGCTGCGCCTGTAGTTTCGTCTCCTCGGCGGCCACGAGCTGCTTCGTCTTGACCCGGTCCTTCTTGCGCGCTAGCTTGAGCAACTCGATCGTCTTTGTCTTGTCCTGCATGACCCAAGAGGTCCAAGTGCCAAGGGACCGCTCCACCTTCGTCAGCATCAAGTTGAGGGGGCAACCGGTATACACACAGGAATGCGCGTCAGCAACGGACGTACACTGAGCTCAATCGTCATGGTCGCGACCTTCTCCTTGATGCCCAAGTAGTACTGGTGACTGCTGGCGTCTTGGGACCGGAAAGACGGTGCCGGAGATTCGCCTGCTGCCAGCGAGAGAGGGCGTGTCTCGCTCTCACTCTCCCACGCAAAGTCGTGGATCAGAGGAGTTCTGTGGTCAGAGCTGCGCGCGGAGCCTGCCGAGGAGCGTCCACTGATGATCGAATGGCAGCCGCTGCCGCCTGTCAACTGAAGCTGCCTCTCGGACTGCGTCTCTAAGGCGTCCAGGTAGTCGTAGATACTCTCGTGGTTGCTCGTCTTCGTCGCGTGGCTACTCGCTGGTGAGCGAGAGGACTCCGGTCTGCCAATCGCCGTACACGTCCAATCATTAGCTCCAGCGTGATGCGGCTACGACTCCGAGCGAGAGCGTCGCGCACCTGGCGTCTGTCTCCGGCTCATGCTCATAGTCAGGTGGTGGCGAGAGCGCTGGATCGTCCAACCGCAGCTCCAGCTTTCTGCTGTTACTGCTGCGGGGCTACGTGTGGCGGGTCGTGTTGTTAATATCAGCCCGCTATTACTGACGGAGACACAGCGCCAAGATGCGTACAGGCTGGCGATTGTTGTCCTCTTCTCGCTCGTCTTCATGACTCCGCGTCCGCGCTTCACCTCGACACCACCAGCCAGTATCAATCATTCTTCTGAGAGCGATCCATAACCGCGCGAATGCCAACTGCACCGCTTACCCTCTACAGCGCGCTTCTCCGGTACGCCGACGCGCCTCCGCCCGCGCTCGACGCTGCGTTTGTCCATCCTGCACCTGTGGCCTTGCTTGTCAGTCTGCTTGTCAAGTCTGTTCCTCCTCGTGTCGTTTCACGTTCCATCGTCCACCTATCTATTATACTATTCGTTATAGTAGGTCGATCTAAATGCACATCGAGTTCATTTTTGCGTTTTCTCCACAAAGTTCGGCGAGATGACCAAGTTCTATGGCGCGGGGCGATGGGACCCGAAGCTCATCCTGCTGCAGATCGCGTGCATGCAGGTGGGTTCTGTTCGCATGTCGCTCGCAGCATCCCGCAGCTTCTGATCGTTAACGCACTGCTCCACCGATGCGCAGAGCTCGCACTACCTCGTGCGCGGACTCTTCCTGCTCTTTTGCCACGGCGCGAGCCTCTCGATGGACCAATTCTTCGCCTTCCACACGCAGACGCTGGCGACTGTCGACGGCGTCAAGAACTGCTTTGCGGTGCTCGCTTCCGGCGTCATGAGGTGCGTCGCCTGCCGCCTTGCGCCGGCTACCAAGCGCGCCACGCTTGCCTCCAGTAACTAACCGCCTCTCTGACTGAACTGCTGGTGGACGCGTGCACGAGCAGCGCCGTGTGCCTCTGCGTGTTCGTCGAGCGCGCGAAAAAGTGTCTGGACTTTGGCGTCACGCTCTACTTTATCGACTTGCTCGTTCAGTGCTTCTACTCGGTGCGTTCGTTCATTCGTTAGGTCCTGGCAGAAGAAGACTTGCAGCCTGGCGACGTCCTCACCCGTGGCTTCTCTCTCTGTGTGATAGGAGTTCCCACGGGCGTGGGACTGGTGGATGGTGCACCTCGTGTCCACTGCTGTGACGATCTTGCTAGGCGAGTACCTCTGCTCGCGTCGCGAGCTCGAGGAGATCCCAATGCTCGACCTCTTTTCCAAGCGCGCACGCAATTAAGTACGAAATCACGACAACGTCATGCAATTTCTCGACAGGGGTCATTCGATCTACTGTTTGGTATGCTACTGTACACCCTTGACGCCATCCGAGAAGAAAGAGCTTTTCAGTGCCTCATTGACGAGCGAGCAGGAACTCAATCATCGCGAGCTGCTCCCGGTACGCTTGCTCCATGCGGTCCATCGCACTCTGGACGTTCGCGTCCATTGCGCGCAGGTTCGGGAGCAACGCTGTGCACGAGAGCGCTGCGAGAAAGTGTTCGAGGTCGTCAGGACGTTCAATGTTCCCAGGCAGCCGCAAGTGGGTCACACGTGGCAGCCGTGCGAGCTCCTTGAGCAGCACAGACGTCGGCAGCATCACGCGCGAGAGGTCGAGACGCTGGAGCGTGCGGTGCTGCGTCTCAGCAATCTGGCGGATCCACGACGACGACCGGATCTCCGGTGCCTGGATGCTCACGAACCGCTCGCGCGGCAAGTTCGCTTCCTCGAGCGCGTGCTGCACGTACGCGGCTGCCATCTGCGTCGCTGGGACGAGCTCGTCTGTTAGTGCGCCAGCAGCTAACGACCGCACTGGGTCGCGTACCGTCCTCTGTCGCGTACCAGTGCCTCCTGTCGTAGCAGCGGCGGCGCTAGCGTGCGCAGTACCGTACCACGCCAGCACGCTCGCCTGGTAGTCGAGCACGTCTTGCGCTTGGAGCATCCGGACTGCGATCGTGCGCACACTATGCGGCTCAGCGCTCACAAACGCGTGGCGGAGCAAGTGCGACGCGGACGCAAGTCCTGAGTCCGTGAGGAACTTGCCGTACTCTAGGAACGAACGAAAGCCCGCGGGCAAGTGCGCGTGGAGCAGCACGAGCACCGACAGCAGCGGCGTCGTGCTCACAGCGCTAGAGTCCGGGTACCGCCCAGCTCCCCACATGTTCAGCGCACACCGGAAGAGCGCGTTGAGCATGCAGGGCACACGGTGCGGCTGGCGGTGCAGCGCGTCCTCCGCCAGCTCAATAAGGTCGACGTCGTCAACGCCCATGTCGTCATCGTCCATCGCGGCCGCAAGAAGCGCAGTGTGGCGCTGCTGCTGCTGGTCTTCTCGTCCAAACCCAGCAGGTGCCTGCGACGCTCTGAGCGTAGGCATGTGTACAATGTGACGAGAGCAGTCGAGCTGGAACAACGGCGTGCGGTCGCTATTGAACCGCTCCACTGTCGTTGGCATGTTGTCGTCGTCGTCTCCAGGCACAGCAGTGACAGGCTCCAACACCACAATCGTCGACGTTGAGAGATCCGCGTGCGCTGCCTCACTCTGCTCGAGCGCTTGGATCGCGAGCAGCAGCTGGCGCAGAAACGACCGCAATACGTGCTCCGATAGCTTCCGGTTCCGCTCGTGCAGCCACGTACGGAGTGGAGTGCGTTGGTACCCGTCACGTGCAAAGTGCAGCGCCTCTTCCCGGTCTGCACGAGTGCGAGTGGCCGCCAGCAGGTCTGCGAGCTGCTCGGGCAAGTCCAGTTCGTCGTCAGGTGGATCTAGCGCCTCCAGAGCATTAGGGACTGCTGCAGTGGATGCGTCGCATGCGCGATACCCGAGCAAGTGAACCGATGAGCTCCCGACTGACAGCGCTGCTGGCGAAGACAGTGGTGCTCCCCGCCTCGGTCGTGGTCGCGCCGGCCCTGGCAGTCCGTCTGGAGCCTCACCCACTCGGTTGTCCTGGACCCCACGCAGTAACGTCAGGAGGCGGTGCCGCTCTTCCCGAAAGAAGCGCGCTCGGTGCAGCGCATGCGGTGGCCGCAGGGGTGGATTGACCCGCAGCTCTGGTAGTGGCGGCGCTGTACGCTTCTGCAGCTCTTTCGGCAGCTCGTGGAGGCGCAAGCGCTTAAAGACCATGTACACTTGGATCGCTGGCAAGTCCTTCGCAGCTCCAAGGAGCGACCGGAGAGGGTACCGCTCGACTGGCGAAAAGAGCAGCGGCTCCCACATGACATTGTGTCGCGCAGTCTCTTTCCAGCTGCGGCACACTTCGCTCACACACAGGAGTTCGTCGTGCGTGAGAAACGCAAAGAGCAGCACTTCGAGTCCTGCGAGCGCGTCAATGCCGCTGGCCGGCAGATCCGAGTGGTGGCTCGCTCCACCGGCAGTGTCGCTCTCGAACTGCGAGAGGATCATGCGCGTGTGGATCTGCATCCCCGCGTTGCTACTGTCGCTTGCGAGCGGCACGAAACGCACGCGTTGGCGCACATGCGCGAGCGCGTCGAGCTTGTCGCGACACTGGCGCTGCTGCTCGAAGAGCGGATTCTCCTCGCGCGACCCGAGCGGCGAGAACGCTGCAGGCTTCGGCTGGAAGCTCGCGTTCTGGATCGCATAGATCCACTTGTGCTGCTGCTGCTGGGGGCGGTCGTTCATAGCAGCAGTGGTGCCCGACACGCAAGCAACGGGTGCGGGCTGGGTGATAGCGTGATGAGCAGAGACTGAGGTGGTGGGGAGTCGGCGAATGCACTTGGCGGTTGCCAAAAATGAAAGGTTTCGCTTTTTTGACTTGATGTTTGTAAGAGCATACAACGCGAATAAGGAAGCTGGAGTTTCATGGAAAAGAGCGCGTTGATAACACAGGTTGAACCTGTTTTTTCATTCAGGCTTGAAATAACACTGGCGGTGCCGTGATTGCGGCATGGCGAGCAGCAGCAAGGCGAGCGGGAGCACTGGCGACTTCCTCGCGCTCAAGTTCCTCTTCGCGAACCAGGACGGCGTGCACGTCGTGCTCTCGTTCCCCAAGAGTACACCCGTGTCGCTCGTCAAGAGCGAGCTCGTGCGCAATTGGCCGTCAGGTTGCACTGCTTCCCTCACATCACACACATGGACGCACGTTTTGACTCGCACTGACTTTGGAATGAACAATGTGGTGGCTGATGACCGACAGACGTGGTGCCGCCGGACGACAACAAGTCCATGCGGCTCATCTGCATGGGGCGGGGCGTGCTGCAGGACTACCAGACGCTCGACGCCTGCAAAGTGCCGGCCTTCACAACGCACCCGACACCCGTGAACGTCTCGGTCTTCCGGAGAGCGGCGCCTGTCACACGAGGTGCGAGCACAGCTGTTTGCTTGTGTGCATTTGTGTAGCGAAAGAGTTGAGTGGTGGCTCATGTGAAAGCGGCGATGCTCTCTCTCACACACACTCACTCACGCTCTCTTCAGAGTTTCCACAGACAGCGACTGCGAAGAGCGTGGCGTCGAGCGGCTGTGGCTGCGTGCTCCAATGAGCGGCTGCTTCTCTTTCGCTCTCTCTCCTCCAGCGCACAGAGACAGTAGTGCACCACGAAACTCCCTCAGACGCCGCTGCCGCCTTTGTCCGAACGACCACACGTGCCGCAGATGAGAGAAAATCAGCACGTGTTTGTATCTAATTTATTTCGCTTGGAAGGAGGAAAGGACAGAGTCAACTTAACCTCAGACTGGAAACCTGCGTCACGTCATACTGTGTACCCCTACTGTACCCTCAGCACACCCGTCCCACCACATGCACGAGCAGCAGCTCAGTGGAACGGCTGCTGGCAGATCGGGCACTTGTTCTTGCCAGACTGGTTGAACCACTTGTACAGACACGAGTTGTGGTACTTGTTCGCGCACGTCTTGCACGGCAGCGTCGGGAGGCCCATGGTCTTTGGGTTCAGGATCGAGTAGCAGATCGGACACGGCTCGACGCCCTCAAACTCCTTGTCGACGTTCTGCTTCCAGAGCAGCACAGCGTCGAGCAGCGAGCCGTCTTGCGACGCCGTCACTTTGATGATTTGGAGCACCCAGCGGCGCCACCGGTCCTCCGAGATCCCAATCCGTTTCGTGCACTCGACCTCGACCGACCGGAGCGGGTACGACGCCGGCACGCGGATCACCATCTCGAGCGCGCACTCGTCCTTCACGTACGTCGTCGTGATCTCGCGCGACACGCGACTGCCTTTCACGCTCATCTCGTCAGCGTCCCACGACTGGCGCTGCGACGCGGCTTGAATAACGTCGAGCTCGGACGCGAGGATGAACGGCGTGATGTAGTCTTCAAAGTACTTGCCGGCCCAGCTGCGGAGACTGCGCGAGCACTCGTCGTTCCACCACGTGCGCACCATCGCCGGCAAGCGCAGCACTGTGCGGAAGAACACGCGCGCACCGACGTGGAACACGCTCGCCTTATCGTTCGCCCACGACGTATCGAGGCCGTCGGCGAGGTCCGTGACGCTGAACAGCGGCGCGTCCTGGAGCACAAGCTTGCTGGCCGCACGGCTCAGTGTGCCTTCTTGCGACAGGAGCGTCGAGCAGAACGTGAGGAAGTTCGCGAGCAGCCCGTGCTGCTGCGCGTACGAGCTCAGCGCAGACGCGACCATTGTTGGCGCGTTCGTCGCGGTCGGGAAAAGCTGGAGAAACAAGTCCCAGAGAAGCAGCCGGCCGATAATGTCTTCGCGCTCGCGTGCTTTCTGCTTGCGCCGCTGCATGCGCACGTCCCGGACGCTCGAGAACTCGAGCTCGAGCGCTTTCCGCACTGCTTTCGGGACGACGGACTTGGCGAGCGCTGCTTCAGTCGCGGCTTCGTCGTCCGCGTTGATGTCGATCGCACTCGTGTCCACTGCACGCAGCGCCAATGCGCCGCTGTGCGACGCCAGCACGTACAGCAGCGCACGCAGCTTCGGGCTCATAGGGAACCGCTCCGCGTCAAAGAGCGTCGCGAGCCCTTCGATGCCCCCAAAGCTTTCGAGCGTGAGCTCTTTCACGCGCTCGACATCCGCGACGCCGCTCAGTGCGACGTGGAGCGAGTGGAGCACGTGCACGAGCGACTGCTCGACCGCGAGTGAGAGCTGGATGAGATCGTACGACTGGGATGCCTGCGTCGTGCTCACGTACGTCGTCACCAAGTGCGCCTTGAGCTCGATCCCTTCCGACAGCGCGCACAACACCATCGACAGCAGCGTCTCACGGGATTGAGGCGAGAGCTCCTGGAGCGCGTTGCCGTGGCCGACGCTGCCGTGGCCGACGCTGCCGATCGCGCGCACCAGCGCAAGCACCGCGAGACGAGCGCGGACCACATCGTGTGGGTACGCGAGCACCGCCTGTTCCTCTTCGCCAGCGGCGCTGCGACTCGCGCTGCTGCGCTTGTGAAGCTTGAGCGCCGTCACCTTGGCGACCTCTTGCTTGCCCGCGACCACGTGCGTGATGGCCATCCGTGCGACTGCCTCCCACTTCGCCTGGTCCTCTTCGCTCGTGTGCACTCGCCACGTCGGCAGTGCGCTCAGGAAATCAATGAGCAGGACCCACTCGGCAATCTCCACGGACGCGTACGCGCCAGGACGGAGCACTGACTCCATCCGCGCGAGAATCGATGCGTACGCAGTCTCCTGGAAGAGCTCCTTGAGTGCCTCGTTCGCGCCACCAACGTGGCGCCAGCACGCGCCAGCGAGACGCACGAACTGGAAGTAGTACTGCGCGTTCGCTTGTGCGCTCGACGCAAGCTTCTCAACGAACGCGTGCAGTGTCGCCATAATGCGAGTGGCTGCGGAGTCGTTGTCTGCTTCAATGCCCTCCTCGTCGCTTGTCTCGAGCCAGTCGTCCTTGATCAGCGACACCACGAGCGGCTGGATGAGCGGGAGTCCAGTGCGCGACGCCCACTCGAAGCTCTCATCGAGCAGGCGCTGGAGGATCGCAGCCTTGGCCGACGGCGACACGTACGATGCGACAGCCGCAACGACGAGCGACTCCAAGTCTGTGCTCTGCGCCGGCGAGAGCTCTTCGCCCGTCTCGACAGCCGCGAATGTCGCTCGGTCGCTGTTCTTGTTCGTAAAGACAATGTTGCGGTGAACCGCATTGACTCGCTGGACATTGTCGGTGTCGGTGCCGCCCACACTCGCGTCGCTCACAAGCTGACGCAGGACGCGCGGGAGGAGCACAGACGACGCGCGCTTGAGCTCGTCATAGAGACGGTCTAGCGTCAGGTAGTTGTGCAGGATCTCGACGCGCGAGTCCAGGACGCCGCTGTGCGCTGTCGCGCTCGCGTCCGAGTGGAAGACGAACCACGTGAGCGAGTGGGCGACGTCAACGTCCACGAGCTTGCTGATCAGCGCGACCGTCGCGACTGGGTCGACAACGTACAGGTCCGCGTAGTACGCGCCAAGCAGTGGAGCGATGCGGTCGTTCTCGCACAGCTCGCCGAGAGACGGCAGTAAACGGTCCAAGAAGACTGCGAGCGTGCTAGCATCCGACTCGCACCGCAAGTGCAGACAGTCGAGCTTCTGCGCCAGCTGTTGCGTCGGTACGAGCGCGTCCTGCGCGTCCCCGAGCAGCAAGAACTTCTTCATGAACGCGCTGAACTGGTTCGAGTTGAACGGCACGTTGTCTGCAGTCTTTGCCAGCAGCAGCGCGTTGATCTCGCTCGCGAGCGTGTCTACGAACTCAAACTTGCGAGCCTCGTCCCAACGCTTCATCGAGGCGAGTGCGACGTCGTCCCAGAGCGCGGCCGCCTCCATCCGATGCACCCCTTTCGTAGCGACGTAGAACAAACGCTGGTACAGCTTCAGCTCGACCGCTGCGAGTTCGTGGGGAAGCTTCGCGGCTCCTCCAGCGCCGATCTTGGCGAACAAGTGCACGAGGTTCGGTAGGACACGCATGAGCATGTCGGTGGTCTCTGGTTGCAGCGCAAAGTGGCTCAGGATCACGACAGCGTCAGGACTCACGACAGGGAAGCTCGAGACGCCACCGAGACTAGCGGTGAGCAGCGTAGAGAACGCGTCGGCGTCGAGGTCGTCGAGCCGGCCCTTGATGCTGATCATCAGGAACTCGTCCAGCAATTTGCCTTCCCAGATCGCTTGGAGCGCTTCCAGCTCCAGTGGCTCTGGAGCGTCGTCACCACCACTGCGTGATACGCTCTCCTCCCAACTCCCGCTCGCGAGCCACCGCTCTGAGCCTGCTGCTGTGATAGGGAACGCGAGCATCGACGTGATAATGTCGGTCGCTTCGACCATGTCGCCGTACTGGACACCTGCGTCCTGGAACACCTGGAGCAGAAAGCTCTTCTTGTCACTCACAGCTAGGAAAAAGTGGCGACAGACGTGGAAGAGCGCGCGCGTTGTGAGGATCACAGCAGCAGCATCGCTCGTCTTGTCCCACACCGATGAGGACTGCACGAGCGGTCGAATGTGCGCGTCAAAGTGTCCAGCTGCGACAGTCTCACGACGCTCTAGTCCAGCGAGCGCGGCCTTCAAGCCGATCGTGTCAAAAACGCCGCCCATGAGCACGAGTAGCTTGCCTGCTGCAGCCACAGCGTTGGTGGCGCCAGCAGCGTCTCGGAGGGTCTCCAGCTGCGTCAAAGCTGCGTTGTAAATCTCCAGCGACGTCTGCTTCCACGCAGCGGCTTCGTGAGCGAGGAATTTGCTCTCCGCCTCTTGGACACCACGCCGCACGAGCAGATTCACGCGAGCGGCGTCGACAGAGAGCTTGGTAATGCTACTGGTCGTCACGTCGCGAACCCACTCGTGGAGCTTCTGGAGGAACGCAGTCTTGAGCGCGGTCGCAGCTTCAGACTCGGCTTTCTTCGCACTAAAGCTCGTCAAGCGCGCAGCCATCGTCAGCAGACTCGTCACGAAGCGCTCGACGTTCGCGTCCGACAGTGTCGATGGCGACGTGAACACCAGTGCGAGCGCTGCTTTCATCGGCTTCTCGAACTGCATCACGTATCGGCTCTCGCCTCCGTGTCCTGACGACGCTGCGACTCGTTCCAGCCACGCGACGCTCGCGTCGGCGTCCAGGAAGATGCTAAAGTACGCGGTCGTGCACTCGAAGAACGCGTTGATCGCGTAGCGCTCGTTAAAGCGCGCGGTGTCCGATTCGAGGAACTTGAGGCACTGGTCCAGTACGCCTGTGTACAGCGCGCACTCACCGTTGCCAGCGTCGCCGACTGCGTCAAGCGGGACAAGCGACAGGAACGGCAGGAGCGTCGGGAACGAGATGCGGGCCGAGCCGTAGAAGCCGTGGCGGATGAGCGAGAAGACACGCGGCGCCATGACGTTGATCGCGAACTTTGAAAAGCTGCTGGACGTGTACCACACGCGAGGGAACGCTTGCAGAAAGCCGAGCACAGTGTTCCACATCACTTCGTGGTTCCCAGGGTGCTTGTCACTGAGCGCACTGAGGATCGTCTTCCCGAACGCGTCTTCCCGGGCCTGGACGACCGCTGGCGCTTTCGTGACCACTGCCAGCAGCGCTGTGTACACGGCTTTGCGCACAACGTCGCGGGAGAAGCTCGGGTGCTTCGACGACGCCGTCGCGAGCCGCGTAAACTTGTCGGACGACACGACGGCAGCGAGCGTAACGCTCGCGCTCTCGTCGCTCTGGAGCTTCTCGAGCTGGTCGAGGTCTGCAAACAGCGTCACGATGGTCCCAAGACTAAGAGCGGCAGCCGACACGCACCGCTCGTACCTATGCGCACACATACAGTGAGCGAGTGCATGAGTCATGAGTACTGAGCACTCAACTCAACAGTCAAGACAAGACAGTAGCCGCACCGCTCTTCACGCTCGTCGGCTTCGAGGGGCACGCCTTCGAACGTCTCGGCCGTCTTCCCAAAGCAGCTCATAAAGTCGTCGAGGACCGCGTCGAGGTGCTCGCCCAGCACCTCGGCACGCGCTTCTGGCTCTAGGTACAACGTCTCAAACGCACGCGTCGCTTGTGCTGCCGCGTCGTGGTTCACGTCGTGCATCGCCAGCAGCCAGGACGGCAAGAGGCGCTTGAGGTGCGGCGCGAACGCCTTGGGCTTGAGCTTCGCAGCGAGCGCCGCGAGCACTTCGCTCACGAGGTGGCGCACTTTGCGGTCGTTCTGGTCCCGCACTTCGTTCGCGTAGAGCTGCACAAACGGCCCGAGCATAGCGCGCACTTCGAGCGGCTTGCGTGGCGGCAGAATGTCAGTGAGGAGGCTCTGGAGCGCCTTGATCTTCGTCACGGAGCCTTTCTTCCCGAGCATCTTGAGCGCCAGCGCAACGTCCTGGTCCGCGCCGTCGTAGATGGTTTGCGCAATCGCGCTTGGGCGGTCGAAGCCGCCGCTACTGGCGCTCGCAGTCGCAGCGGCCGCGAACGCGCCAAAGCCGATGAACCCACCGCTGGGTCCACCGCCGCCAGCGAAACTCGCAAACGACGTGTGGAGCTGCTCCTGTGCACGCGCACTGGACGCCGCTTTCGTCATCTCCTGCCGCTCGCGCTGCTTGTTCTTCTTGGGTGCCATCGTGGTCTGGTGAAGCGACGTGGAGAGGTGGGTTGACAGTACTTTGGTGGTGGCGCTGGTTGTTGTATCGAGTGGGGCAGCGATCTCGTGGGATGCAAGCGGGTTCTTCGATGGGGGACCCGACAAAGTGCGAAATTGAGAGGAGTGGGGGTCGGACTTTGCATGAGTGCCGTTCTCGTTCAGAGATTACGAAATGAAAAAGTCTGTTAGGAAGGTCCTGTTGTCGAAGATATGAGCCCAAGGATCTGCTCGCGTTTCATCCCTGAAAACCGATTTCACCACGTCGTTTGATTGGCGGAAGAAGTGTGGAATTCGCGTAAGTGCGAATCGAAATCCCCTCG
>JAASGD010000537.1:0-20436 GCA_023334115.1 Globisporangium megalacanthum
GGTGCTTGCTCTTTGATTAGGAAGCATATAAGTGAAAGTGAGAGAAGAGGAGGCTTGCAGTGTTCATAGTGTTTGTCCACCATGCACATTTGAAAGCTATCAGTTCTTCAAAACCCTGATACTTTATCGCCGTGTAAATACTTAATGTAGAATTTATTATCAGAGTTGACAGGTACGAATTAGGTTGGTGTTTACTAATGAGAATGATGCCTGTAATCAATTCAGGAGCTTGTTTTGTAAAAGCGCTGACGTGACTTCTGCACCCACGTGGTCGTACTGTGTGCCTCTCCGCCTTGCTTCTCCGCAACTGGGAGGCTCCGGCCTCCATACATTCGCGATTCCGCCTTCTTGCACACACGGCGCAGCAGCACCACGCACCGCTCCACATGTCGTCCACCTCTCCCGCTCCTAGCGCTACCATGGTCGGCACTGCGAGTGTCGAACAAGCGCAGCAGTGGTCGAGCACACTCGTGAGCTACTCGGTGCGCCTCGAGCACGTCGCAGTCGACATCTCGACCGACCGTATCCTGTATCACCTCGAGTGCGAGCTCACCCACCCACTGCCTCCGTCGTTCCTCGTCCACGGGGAGTTCGTGTGCCTCGGGTGGCCACTTGGTGGGCTTTGGAAAGTCGTAAAACTCGGGGACGGCCACCGGTTCCTCCACTGCGTCGCATGGCGCAAGACCGAGCTAAACCACGAGCACATTAACGAAATGAACGACGAATTGCTCGCGCGGCAGCAAGTGCGCGTCCCGGACCCGCCACTCACCATCTTCCAATGGAAAATGCAGCTCGGGACGTGGAAAGACCACCGCCACTGGTTCCTACGTGACGCACTGCCGCCGCCAGCGCAGCCAGGCGCAGCTGTGCCGTCACCAGCGCTCGACACGCCAGTCCACATCCAGCTCCTTGCTGGCTTGGCCCCGATTGAAGTCTTCCTTGCAGTCAACAGTCTCACGTCGATCGACACGGTCGCTCAGACGTTCACAGCCGACGTGACGTGGACAGTCACGCTCCCAGGAGTGACGGCGATCCGCGAAGACTCGGTGCTACGGGAGCTCCTCGACCTCTTGGACTTTAACGAAGACAAGTTTGACTTCCTCAACCTCACGAGCGCCCAGGACGTCCGGGAGATTGCGACAGTCCTCGCTCCTGCTGGCGTCGTGACGTTCCAGGACCCACTCTCTCCCCAGACAGCGTCGGTCGCGCACTTGAGCCACCTCAAGTACTCCCGTCGAGTCGTCGCTGTGTTTAGCGAAGAGATGTCGCTGTACAACTTCCCGTACGACCAGCAGAAGCTCACGCTCGCATTCGCACTTACAGGCGGCGTCCGCGCGTCGATGGCCGTGATCCCCGCGCCGATCGCGCCCGGGACGTTCGCCCTCGACGCGTTTAAGCTCGGGAACGTCTTCCGTGTCGTCTATGGCGACAAAGTCTTTGTCGGCACCGTCGTCGACAGCGGCGGGAAGAAGACGATCGAGTTTGAAGTCGTGTTCGCGCGCCACAGTATGTACTACTTTACGAACGTCGCGCTCCCGTCCGCGATCATCACGTACCTCTGTTTCTCCACGTTCGCGCCGCTCGAAGACGGCTCAATGATCGACACGAGCTCGCGGCTCCAGATTGTGATTACGCTCTTGCTCACGGCCGTGACGTTCAAGTCGCAAGTCGCGTCGCTGCTGCCGCAAGTGTCGTACTTTACGTCGCTCGACAAGTACGTGTTCTTTTGCTTTGTCGTCACGTGTCTCGTGACGCTCGAGAACTCGCTCTTCCCGTCGCTTGTCCAGCTCTTCCCGACGTGGAAAGAAGACGGGCTCCTGGTCTTCTCGGTCGGTGCGTTCACGCTCGTGAACGTCCTCTGGCTCACGTCCGTGGTCCTCTGGATCCGACGGCGGACGCACCGAGCGCACGTGCTGCTCCAGGTCGAAGAGTACGTCCGTATCGTGTCGGCTACCGTCCCTGCGAGCCACCGGGAAGCCGTGCTGCGCGAGTACCTCGCAGAGCTCAACCTGAAAGCCTGGGAGCTCCCGACGATCTTGAGTACACCGACTGGCGTGCTCTACATTGAACTCCCAGAAGAGTCGACGAGCGACCCGGAAAGCGACCGCCACAACGAAGTAGTGGGGAAACAGTTCCGTACGAACGCACACGAGAGTGTGCCGAGTCTCCAGCGGATCTACCACAAGCTTGACCCGTCAGCGCCAGTGATGGACGCGGCCAGGAGCTCTATTGACCCCCATGGCCATCACAATGGGCGTGGGACGGCAGGGATGGCGAGTGCGAGCGTTGTCGTGAACCTCGAGGACGAAGCGGACGTGGTGCCTTTCCGGCTGCACGCGACACCGTATCGGCGCCAGTCGCAGGCGTAGGAGGGACGGAGGGTGACTGGCAAGTCCGAAGTCCAAGGAGGTCAGTCAACCTGATCCATCCATGACGAAACGGGTTAATTTTGTAGAATTTTCGTCAGGAACCCTCTCGAATCAAATTTGTAGCCATGTCACTACGAGGCACTCGCACCGACTCCCTTTGTTTTTGCGCTATGGAATCTCGCACGGATTGTGCATCTCCTCGCAACTTCACTCTCGAATTCTCTGCGCGATGCGGACGCTGACACCGAGGCGAGGAGCTCCGAAAGCTTCAGCAGCGACTTCGCCATCGCTGCTACTGCTCGGCCACACACGACAGTCGCTGCTGCTGCTGCTTGCGCTCTCCGCGGCCGCACGACGGGCGGCAGCAGCGACAGCGGCTGCGTCGCCAAAGGGTGCGTATGTGTCCTCTGCTTGTGCGTCTGGACACCGAGAGGTCACGAACGATCGCTCGCTTCGTACGCGGGTTGTATGTGGATTGTAGCGACGACAAACAAGCAGCAGCGCATTGAAATCCGCGTCCAAGACTTTTCATTCAGCGGTGCGTGCGTCTGCTGGACGGACGATCCGAGTGTCCACAGAGGAGCTGGTAGCAGTGGACGACTGATGAGAGGTAGTATGATGGATGTGTGTATGTGTACGTAGATGGCCCGACGGAGCGGCCAGTGATTGAGATTGAGACGACGGATATGAAGGGGTCCGAGATCATAGACGCGCTCTTAGGTGCGTGGCAGTGGAGCGTCACCAACTGGGCGTCGGATGGACTCACTCACCCTCTCTCGCTCTCTCTCTCTATGGGGATTACTGCAGCGAAAGCGTTTGACGAGAGTCTCAAAGACGAAGCGCTGGATCCGCTTGACGAGTCGTTCTCGAGCCACGACGCACTGCTGCTCGCAGTCTGCGTGCTCTGCAGCGCCCAGCTGCTGCTGTGTAGCGTCATGATGGTCTGGCGGCTCCTCAAGCGCTTCTTGGAGCTCAGCCACACCAAGCAACTCGAAGAAGACGACGCGCCAGTGCCGTCCGTACCCACAGCCACATCACTGCAGGAGCTGGAGCGCGTGGCGCGGACGCTCCCACACGGCTTCACAGCCGACATGTTTGTGTCGCTTGGGCAAGCGATCGTCCGGCAGCAGCCTTCCTTCCATTCTCCGCTTCCAAGGAGACGCCGAGCAGCTATACCCAGTCAGCCGGATCCCAAGTCCAAGCAAGACTGACTGTCCAAGAGAGAGAGCGAGAGCGCACTTACGAGAAGCGTACTTACTGCACACCCGAACATAAACCCGAATATAACCCGTATTTATTTTACATAACCGCTGCCGATCCTGTGGTCCACACCTGTCAGTCCATTCGAGTTCGACACCCGCTTCTTCTCAGACGCCACGCGAGCTCCCGGACGCGGGCGTGACGACGTCCACAGCCACGACCCGTGCCACCACCGCTGACGGGTCAGCACAAAAGATGATGACGCGCCGTGCGCTCGCGCTGCTGGCAGCTGCCGCTGCTGTCGCGATTGCCAGCGCTGCAGAAGGTGCGCTCTTCTGGTGTCCGGTCCTGTGGTTACTTGCGAGATGAGATGGGTCGTGAGACTCACACGTGACTGTGTGTGGCTTGCAGTGGAGATCCGCGTCCAGGACTTTTCATTCGCAGGTGCGTCTGCTGCGTGACGTTATCCTCTCTCTACGTATGTGTTGTGGTAGTTGGATACTGAACTGAGGAGGGGTTCTCATGTCTTGGAAGAGTAGACGGACCCAGTGAGCGCCCGACGATCGCCATTGAAGCCCAAGACATTAAAGGATCCGAGCTGCAGACCCCAGCAGCTGCCAAGCGTCAGCAGACACAGCCCACTCCTCCACAGACTGCGAGCTCCTTGTTGTCCACGCACCGCAGCTCCCGGACGCCTCCAGCGACTCTCCCGTCGCCGTCGACGTTCACAGCCGCTGCGATCGTGGAGCTCTCGTCGCACGAGCAAGTCGTCGTGCTCGTTGTCGTGCTCTGCGCCGTCACGTTCGCAGCCCTCGTGCTCGTCTCGATCTATAACCTCGTGCGCTTTGCGTGGCACTACGTCCACGAACAACGCGCCCTCCGACAGCTCTTCACCGAGCCCAACGTGCGCCAGCTCCGCGCAGCGATCCAGCGGTTCCCCACGACGTCGTCGCTGCTGCTGCGTCGCATGGCGCTCGCTCGGCTCCAGCACCTCGAGTTCCTCGACACAGCGACGACTGTGAACGTTGAGCTCTCGACGCTGAGCTTTGACGAAGACGCGCTCGAGCTGCACGGTTTGCCACGACGAGCTGTCGACGACGAGACGACAGCGACAGAGCTGACGCTTGTCGACGTGCTCGAGCGACTCGCACGCCTCCAGAGTCAAGGCGAAGCGGTCGCAATGGAGCTGCTCGAGGTCGCATCGACTGTACCAGTCCGTTGGCAGCGGTACGTGACGACGCGTGCGTGGCTGACGAAGCACGACGCGTGTCTCGCGACGCTCCAAGCGCACGCGCGCCGCGTCCAGCAGCTCATTGCGTGCATCTCGGAGCTACTGATGCGCAAACTCCACGACGGCGACACGGTCCCGAAGCGCATGTTTGTCCACTTGCTCGCCGCGTTGCGTCCAAGTGGTGCGACGGACGACAACGACAGCCATTCGCACGTGGGAAGCCGGACTGGGACGAGGACGAGGAGCCGCAGTCGACTGGCGACGGAGCCGACGCGCAAGGACGAGTTCCGGTTCGTTGTGAAGGCGTTCGACGAGCTGAGCGAGCAGAACCAAGTGAAGCACGAGCTCCGGCAAGCGATGCTGCGGTACCACAGCCGCGTCACCACGACAGCGACAGCGACGAAGGCTGCAATCGCCACTTCAGTCGGCCCTGAGACGCCCATTCCTCACGATAAGGACACGGACGACACGCACAACGGCGGTAGCGACAACCCGGACGCGACAGCAGCCGACAGGCGCGCCCAGGACGACGACAAGGCGCTGCTGACGCGCAAGCTCGAAGCGTGTGTCGACAAGGCCGAAGTACTGGGCGTAACGCACTTTGAAGAGGTTGAACGCGCGCAGCTGGCGCTCGAACACGCCCGTCGCGAGCGCTTTTGTGCGGCGATCTTCAGCAAAGACGCGAAAGAGCTCGAGAACGTCGAGTCGCTCGCACTCAACTTTGTCAACATGGGCGCCCGCCGCCACGACGCTGTGCTGAAAGCCGGCGAGATCCTCGCGAATCGGAGCAACACGATGCTGCTCGTCACGAGTCTTCGTGGGATGTTTGACGAGCTCCGGAAGCACGACATTGTCAAGATGAACGAGCGACGGCGTCGCGACGCCGCCCAGCAGCTCGACAAGCGCGAGCGCATGGCCGACAAGTTCCGGCTGAAACAAGCGCTTGTCGCCGACAAGCTCGCGCGCCAACGAGTCGCCCAGCAGCTTCAACGGGACGACGAACGGCGCGAGCGTGCGCGTCTCGAAGCGACTGCGTGGCGACAGCTTGTCGCCACGGAGCGTCGCCAGTTTGTCGGCCGTGTGACGAAAGTTGACGTGCTCGTGGTGCTGCTGGTGATGGGACTCGTGTTCTTTGAGAGCGTGCGACAGCTCGCGTTCCTCAAGCCAGTGTGTGCACCCGACGACACACGCTTCCCTGGCGTCCTGTCGCTCTTTGGCGGTGGCACGAACGCACTCGCAGTCCTCGGGTGCCAGGTCGCGTACGGGGCCAAGATGGCAGCTATCCTGTTGGTCGTGTCGCTTGGGTTCTTTCTCCTCTCTCAGCTCAACCTGCTCATGGTTGTGCTCCCGGCCGCTGTCGCCGTTGCGCTCTACCACGTGCGCACCGAGTGGCTGAACATGCTCGTCCGCACACCGCTGTTTGGCGTCGTCTATGGCTTCAACGCGAGCTGCTTGTACGTGCTGAACCGAGCGGACGAGAACGACGACGACGACAAGGAGGAGGAGGACGACGTGTCGCGGTCGCCCCACCGCCTACAGGACCAGCACGACAGACGCGACACCCACACCAACGGCCGCGACCGGCGGCGCACGACCACGACCGTGCGGCTGTTGCTCGCGTACGTTGTCTTCCCGTTGCTCTCGCTGGCGCTCAGTGTCGCGGTCGGCGTCGGGATCGCGTGCGACGACCCGCGACAGTGCGCTGCGACTGCGTGGCACACGGCGGTGCCTGTCGTACGCGGCCTCGCGGCACTCGCACGCGACGCCTACGGACTGTGAGCAACGAAGCAGAGGGAGAGAAGAGAAGAGAACGGGACGGACCTCGCTCAGCACCAACCTTGTTGCGTAATTTATCAGCCGTGCTCACTGCTGTTGCTGCTCTGTGTGTCTACTGTCTCGTGGCTCCACTGACCGCTCGAAGCTCACGTGAAGATCACACACAGCGCCGCTGCGATCGTCCCAGCAGCTGCCGCGATGCCGACACAGACGACAGTCGCGAGGGACTCGTCCTCCGCCGGGTTCCGCTGGTTCCCACCACCCGTCTCAAGCTCCCGTGCGTCGTCCGTTGGGAGCAGCAGGAGCGGCGACTGTGCTTTCGCGACAGGCACACTCGCGAGCTTTTCGTCGGCTTTCTTCTTCCGGCGGCGCATCGACTTGGACAGCGTCTTGGCGCCACGGGACGGGCTCGTCTTGGTGCTCGCAGCCGCAGCGGCGCCGACAGGACGAGCGACTTCGACTTCCGCGGCAGTCAGGAGCGGGAGCGTCGGCGTCGGCGGCTTGGCCAGCGACAACGACAGCGGTGGGGCGGCTGTCGACTGCTCCGACTCACTCACGTCCTCGTCGTCTTCCTCCGTGTCGCTCTCGAGCGCGAGTGGGAGCTCACAGTGCTCCGGATCGTGGCGGAAGATATGGTCCGAGTACCGGAGCAACGTCGTGACGAAGCAAGCGCTGAGCGCAGTGGTGCTAGCTGAGACCGCTGGCTGCTGGGGGTACGTACTGCTGACCTGGATAACAGCGCTCTGGTGGCGGCTCACGAGCTTCGGGAGGAGCTGTCGCACGTACGTACGCACACGAATGTCAGTAACTAAGTCCGACAGCGTCGAGGCAGTCGCGGGAGCTGGCGCTGGAGGACGCACCTGGTCGGACGGATCGCGGGCCGCGAGCCACTTCCAGAGCGTCGTGAGTGCGTCGAGACACTCGCGCTGCTCGATGCGGAGCGAGTCGACGGCGTTGACTATGGGATAGAGCAGCGAGAGCGACACGTCCTTCGTCGTGCGCTCAGTCGCTGCGAGGTACTCGAGCGTCGAGCCCACCATGCTCACTGGCGCACACGTGACGATCGGCGTGGTCATCCCTGTTAAGTACGACGCCAGCAGCGCCAGCAGCGCTTTGCACTGCGTCGCCGGCTTCACGCGCTCGAGCCGGAAGAGCTTCTTGATGGCGACGAACACACACTTTTCTTGCACGAGTCCGTCGAACTGGTTGCTCGCGACGTCCGCTTCGACGCACGCGAGGAGCACGGCGTGGAGCTCGCGCTCGAGCGGACTCACCGACAGCTCGGTGCTGTGGTGCACGAGTGCGTCGTCTGCGAGGAGCGGGTTCTGCGACAGGAACACGTACACGTAGAGCGCGAGGACGCGGACGAGGTGCAGCAAGAGGTACTGCGGCTCCTCGCTGTCGGCCAGCATCTCGGCGACCGCGAGCGTCTGCGGCTTGGTTGTAGCCGCTAGTGTGGGCTCGCTAGTGGGACACGCGATGGACGCCATGTGCGACTCGGCGTGGTGGTGCGGGTGGGTGAGACGACGAGTGGTGGTGTGCTCAGCGGTGCAAGTCGTGAAGTAGGCGTCTGGTGCCGCTGCCGACGCTCGTTTCATGCTGCGTATGGGAGGCAGGTGCCCTGTGTGTGGCTGAGAATAGGGCGGGTGCGGCTCGGCTATGGGCTTCGCGATGCGCCTGCACGGAGAGCTGGGAGCGCCACGAGCGATCGATTCCGACGCGTGGGCTGGTGCTGGTGCTGGCACGCGCGATTGTTTTTAGCTCCGTTGACAACCATTGAGTGCATACGTGCACACTGGCTTTCTTCACTATGATAGGATAAGAGCTGGGTGAGTTTGCCTCCAAGTCAGTCAATCTATAAATACAGTAACGGATAAGCTCTGGGGGTCCTTGAAGCCAGTCAGTTCACGTTGTTTGAAGGCGTGGCCAATGAACAACGACCTCCGTGGCACAGGCGCGAGCGTCACGTGCTACTACCCCGGTCCAGTGGCAACCAACGTCTGTGGCTCCAGTAGCTATGTCTGTCTGCGCAGGCGGGTCTGGATGCTCCCAGACGCCAAGACGCCCGCCAAGATCGACGCGATGCTCAAGCGGTAGACACGTTCCTTACTACGTAGTACGACAATCCCTATCGCCGTCGTCGTTGTTGGAGCATCGCGAGCGCTTTCTGTGGTTCGTTCATGCTCACAGCCGCGACGAGCAGGCCAAGACGGGTCGGCAGGAGGGTGCGGAAGAGCGTCGCGCCACCGCGAGCGACGAGCGTGTCGTACGCGACTGTGTCGGCGCGGAACATGGCGGCGAGCGACCGTTTCGCGCACGCGTTCGCGTTGAGCGCCAGTCCTGGTGTGTTCATGTAGATGGCGCTGTCGCAGTGCGCTGAAGCGCCAAAGTTTGTGTGCACTGGCCCCGGACAAGCGCTCGTGACGCTCACGCCAGTGCCCCGGAGCTCGTAGTCGAGTGCCTGGCTCACGTTCAGCACGAACGCTTTCGAGCTCCCGTAGAGTGCAGCAGTTGGGATCGAGATCGCTGCCGACATGGACGCGACGTTGAGCACTCGTCCAGTGCCGCGTGCGACCATCTGCGGCACAAGCGCGTGCGTGAGCTTCGTCATCGCGACGACGTTGAGCGTCAGCAACTCATCGACGTGCTTAGGGCTCAGGTCCAGGAAGTCGCTCGTCCACGAAGCGCCAGCGTTGTTGACGAGGATGTCGACGATGAGGTTCCGCTTCGTTACAAACTCGAGCACGCTCTCAATCCCATCGGGACGTGAGAGGTCCGCGGACAGCGTCAGTACGTCCACGTCCGTTGCGTACAGCGCTAGGAGTTCCTGTTGTATCGTGTCGAGCGCGCGTTGCGTGCGTGCGACAAGCAGGAGCGAGAAGCCCTTGGCAGCGAGCTCGCGCGCCATTTCGCGGCCGATCCCTGTGGACCCGCCCGTGATGAGCGCGTAGTGCTTGCGTTGCGGCTCGAGCAGCTGCACGCAGCTCTTGTGGTACGCAGACACTGCTGCGTCCACCACGAGCAGCGCTGCGACCGCGAGCAGCGCTGTGCGCACAAACCACGCAAGCGACTCCGAAGCCGCGAGCAGGGCGACGCACGCGACGCCGCCCGCCACCACCAGCCGATCAGCCATCAAAAATTTGTCAATGCGTGTCAAAATGGGGAATTTTCCATGCGTGTCAAACTGTCGCTTGTCAAAAACCTTGGCATTCATAAACTCATTCCCCACGACCTTCGTTCGCCACCGAGCCTTCCTGTTCCTCTTTCTACTGGTCATGGCGCGCCCGAAGCGCGAGCGGCTGAACATCATGTGGCAGCCGAGTGTGCACGTGACTGGCGCGCTCATCATTGCGCTCACGTTTCTCAAGCCCGAGCGCGTCGTGTCGTGGCTCCAGACGCTGCTCTTCGTGCTCTTCCTCCTCGGCTGCTTCGACGTCGTGCTCGCACGGTACCACAAGTGGCGCTTCGAGCCGACAGCGCCGCACGCACAGCGCTATGCGCTCGTCACTGGCGCGACGTCCGGAATTGGCCGCGCGATCGCGTACCAGCTCGCAGAGAAGAAGTACTCGCTTGTGCTCGCAGCACGCACGAAAGAGCTCCTCGAGCGCATGCGCGCAGAGATTGAGCTTGTGCACAAGCCTGTGACCGTCGAAGTGTGCGTGTGCGACCTGAGCGCTGCGGACGGCGTGCGCACACTCGTCGCATTCGTTGCGAAGAAGGCGCTCGTGATCGACATCCTCGTGAACAACGCCGGCGCGTCACTCTGGCGCGACGTTGTCGCCGTGACTGAGCAGGAACTGGACGCTCAGATCGGACTCAACGCGACTGCGACAGCGAAGCTCACGCACGCGATTGTGCCGCAGATGGCAGCGCGCGGGATCGGCCGCGTGCTCAACATCAGCTCCGTCATGGCTGCTGGACCCGTCCCGTCTATGGCGCTCTACAGCGCGGCGAAAGCGTTCGTGCTCCACTTTAGCCAAGCGCTGAACTACGAACTCCGTGCGACGGGCGTGACCGTCACGTGCTTCTGTCCCGGCCCCGTTGCGACGAACTTCAACAGTGCGGCACAGATGGAACGCCCCGTGTTCGCTGCGGTCCCTGGGCTCACAGCGGACGCGAAGGACACGGCGGCGCTTGCGCTCGACGCCATGTTCAACGCCGAGGACGTCGCGTACGACTCGGTACTCAGTGTGATTGGCGCGACGTGTGTCCGCAGTCTCTTGCCAGCACGGCTCGGGATGCTCGTGGCTGCTGTGGCCACGACCGAGTTCGCCAAGATCCCTGCGCTCTTTAAGAGGTAACGAGAGGGACGAAGGAGAAGGTGACGACACACAGAGCCCCCAGTGGTGTATAGCTGACGGAATGCATTCGTTCGTGTGGATCCGAATGACGGAATGCCACGCATACGACGAACCTGGTCGCTTCCACCACTACGACTGAGTATGTGGAGTGAGTGGGCTGCCACTCCTCACTGCGTCTCGAGAAACGCAGTTGCGAGGCGCTGGACTGTGTGGAGCACGTCCAGCAGCGGGAGTGCGCTGTCGCGAGCGATCGCCTGCTCAATCGCATCATAACGACTCAGTGTGATAGAACAGAGAGAGAGAAGAACAGACGGAGGACGCACCGTGCAGTCCTCGTACTCGGGGTACACGTTCACGACGCGGTCGCCGTAGTACCCGACCTTGACCGCCACCGCGCGGTCGAACGCTCGGACTGTGATGAGCTCCCGCCGGAGCAGCACACGCTCCAACGTCCGCCTGTCCACCAAGCCACAGCCGCCGCCCTGAGTTTGCATTGCCATCCATCCCTCCACAACTCTGTTTGTGGCGCACTAGCGAGCGTACGTACTTGCGGACCCCGAGCGTCGTCGTCTCCTTGAAGAGGATCTCCAGCACCAACGGTTCGTGCTGTGGGAGGCACAACACACTGGCCGTAGAGAGGGAATGAGTCGGTCCATCCATCCGAATCAACCGGTAGACAAGCAGTCCGTCGCATCCGTCGGTACCTCAAGCACACGCCAGGACGGCTCTTCTTCATCTGAATCGGCTGCGTCCACACGTCGAGCGCCAGTCCGCCACCATTGCGCGCAAGCAGACGCTCAAAGAGGAAGCCAACGACTTGCGGGTTCAGGTCGTCCAGGTTCGTCTCGAGCACGACCACGTCTTCGTGGCTGTACGAGCCGTCCTGTCCGTCATCCAACTGCTCCGTGACAGCGGCTGTCGTCGCCTTTGCAGCCGCTACAGACACGCGAGGGTTCGGGACCGCAGACACAGCTACAAGTGGGTCGACGAGCCGCCCGATCGCCACGCGCACAATGTTGGCGTGCGACGGGAACTCTTTCGTGCCGGCGCCGACGCCCGTGTGCGTGGGGACGAACGCTGGCGGCTCCCCGAACGCTGTCGCAAGCGCCTTGACGAGACTGATGCCAGTCGGCGTCACGAGCTCCCCTTTCGCCCTGCAGCCCAGCCAGTCCCGACCCAACACGACCACTGTCGTCGTCAGTCTCCTCTACCGCCTCTTAGCTGAGCTTCTATAGAACCACACGCACCCGCGTGGCGCTGGACATACAGGGACGTCGATCATCAAGCGAAACGTCGCAGGCGGTGGCACGGGGAGGAGGCCGTGCATGCACTGGACAGTCCCGGACGAGAACGGCAGGAATGAGCTGAACACTTGGCGCACGCCGAGCAAATCGAGCGCCAGCACGGACCCGACCGTGTCGATGATGCTGTCGATCGCGCCGACTTCGTGGAAGTGGATCGCGTCGACTGTTGTGCCGTGCGTGTGCGCTTCGGCCTCTGCGAGCAGCGTGAACACGGCGATGCTCTGCGTCTTGACCCACTCCGACAGGTCGCTCGCCAGCACGAGCGCCTTGATGTCGTTCAGGTTCCGCATCGGCTCGGACTCGCTCTCGTGCGTGTGGTCGTGGCCGTGCTCATGACTGTGGTCATGACTGTGGTTGTGGTCGTGAGAGTGGTCGTGAGAGTGGTCGTGAGAGTGGTCGTGGTCATGGTCATGGCTGTGGCTGTGGCTGTGGTCGTGGCTGTGGTCGTGGCCAAAATCGCCTCCTCCGCCCACAGTTGTGAGGCTAATCCCTGGTGGCGGCAGCTCCCGGTGGTTGTGCACCGAGTCCACGTGCAACTTGGTGCCTGCGATGCGTCCAGGTCCTTTCCACACGCGCGTCGTGCGCAGCGCCCACTCGCCGTCGATGCCACGCAGCGACTTGAGTCCTCTCTCGACGTCGGCTAGTGGCGCTCCCTGCAACACGACCACCGAAAGAGAGAAATCCACACGGAGTGAGGCTGAGCGTCACTAGCGGCTACTAACAGCCGACGCAGGCGAGAGCAGAACGGCGGGGAAAGAGACGCACCGCGTCCAAGAGCGCGCCGAGCAGCATGTCGCCCGCGATGCCCGCGGAGCAGTCGATGAACGCGATGGTTGTCATCCGCGGAGCAGTCGATGAACGACAGGTTGTGACGGATGCACGTACGCGCTTGTCTTTCGAGGTCACTCGACACTTACTGAGAATGTTGCACGAATGTAACGATGTAAACATCTGCTCAACGAATGTAACAATGTAAACATCTACATAACTAGCCGGGCGCCGACCTGACCGAAATGGTATTGAACGAAGCGGCTGTGGTACTAGTCCGTTGCAGACGCAAGGTTGCTCTGGATGGTGCTGAGCTCGTTGTCGAACTAATTGCCGAGCGCCACCTCGTGCTTATGCTCGTACTCGACGATCTCGTCAGACATGCGAATGCGCTTGCGACTGGACGGGTCGTGTTGGTACGTGACGAGATCGCAGTCCTCCATGGCGACGGACCCTGCGACGGTCAGAGTCGACTGCGTCGGCGAGAGCGGCACCCGCGTCTGAGCAGACGTCTGCTACGTCGGCGGCTGCTGCTGCGTCTGGATAGCGAGGAATAGTTTTGGCAAGTGCTTGCCTAGTCGGGGCTTCTGCTCCGGCGTGTGGGGGTGCCATCTCCCACACGGTTGTCAGGCTGTGCATATCGTCCGGATGCGGTCGAAGCACAGTCGACCCGAACTTAATTGAATGGCGATGAACGCGATGGAGATGGATCCTGTCGACCATTAAAATGGCCTCGTGGCGATCATGGTACGCATTCACTTAAATGCGAACCCGGATGTTCAACCACGAGACTGTATTTGGTGTGGTGGGCGTATTCGATTAAGTACGAACAACTTGGAACCATCTTACAATTGTGTATCACGTCACTCGGACTTGCCGCGTGCAGGCGGCACGAGCACTTTGATTCGTGCCGCAGAGTGACGGAGCAGCGCCGCTGCGACTTATGGCGTCTGGTGTGCTTGTCCACTTTGCGCGTGGATGGCTGGAAGAAGACAGCGTGTGGACCATTTGGTTAGGCGGTTGCCGAGCTTCTTGCGCCGCCGACTCATGCGACACGGTCGATCACCTCGATTGCCAAAGACGCTCGATCAATATCTGGTGCCATCATGTGCGCGTGTATGCACACAGCTGCGAGAGGTGTACTAGTACCTGTACCTAGTTGAGCGTGATCCACGTCCATAGTCACAGCATGGGACTCACTCGTGTGGAGCCAGAAAGAGCGCCGACTTCTGTGTTGCGAAAACCACGCACTGTATCGCTGATCGCCGTCATGTATTCCACCAGGTATGTTCATGTCGCGGGTCAGAGCGAGCAGCAGTGACAGCGAAGCCAAGAGCTGAATGGAAGCGCGAGGACGCCTTAGAGCACCTCAACATCCATGGCGCTGGCCCCGCTCGCATATTCGCTCCGTCCCTTGCACACATTGAAGTCGGCGTGGAGAGGCAGACCCGCACGCAGCAGCTGCACCAGCATGCCAGCGCCACCAGCTGGTGCTGCTGCTCAAAGGCGTCCACCACGCTCGCTGGTCGTCCACCAAGACAAGATCGACGTGACATTTAATGCCATACACCAAGCGCGTAAGGCGTCGCAACTCGAGGCGAATGGTGCTGTCATGGCTCTGTTGGCTGGTGGCTGGCAGCCACCATCCCGACCAAACTTGCACAAAAAGCAAAAGGCGCAGCCTTTTAACTGCGCGTTCGTGGAAGATCGACGCGCTTGCGCGACATGCGTCACGCCAATCATACCTGCCGAATTTCTTTCGGCCCGGGGTCGCTCCCCATCATCATCTGACTTGCGTGCTTGCGCATTTTTAACTGCGAGAGCTGACCACATCACAGCTCTCAGAGCTAAGACACTTCAAGAGTCAAGAGGTCGGATCGGAAGGGATGAGGAGGAGGAGGAGGTGTCGCTCGCGCACGTCGCGCACGTGCGTCGGTCGCTGGAAGAAAGAAGCATGGCTTCATCAAGGCTCTACTGGCTTGGCTGCTGGTCAATGGCAGTGGCCTGCGTTTAGCTGCAGCGCTGCAAGTGTTGCGGGACCATCCGACTGGAAGCCATGTGTCGGCTTGATGATAGACGAACTTGTTGCATGAAATGGTCTGACTGAGCGAAAAAGATGTCCTCCTGCGACATCTCACTGATCTGTGAAATCAAAATAAACAAATGTGTCGCAAACAGCGAAACGGCGCGCTCCTGTGACTTGATGTTTGTAAGCACCAGCGAATCTTTCGAAAAACATACAGTCAACAGCACCCACTTGGTCAGCGAGGATGGGCTACGGAGTCGACTCTTACACTTGATCCTGTATACCAAGAGGAAATGCGTCAAACGGGACTAATCTGGGTCCAGAAATTAACCAACCATTTCGCAGCTTGAAGCAACTCTCGAGCTCTCTTGGCAGTCGCTACAGCACTGAGCTCCAAAAGACTCAACGCTCGGTTCGCTCACTCGGTTTGCTCACCAGCGCCGCTCTTGCCTCACTTTGGAATTTGCCTCCTCGAACACAGGCGAGCTCCTCCTCTTCCACGCCTGCCTATCCCGACCACCACATCGTCCACGCGCTTTCGTCGTCTCACGCGACGATCTGCTTACTGGTAGCCACGTGCGCCTCTCCGCCCACTCCACTCGCCCGTTGCTGCCCCCGCCGCTGCTGCTGGGACGCAACGCCCCTCGTGATCAACCGCTGAATGATGTTCTTCAGCGACTCAACTGCGCCGCGCAAGAGCTCGGCGCTCTCGCGCGCGTCATTCGGCGGCGCGACGCTCCAGTCCCCGCGTCTCTCGGCCGACTACATGGACATGACGCTCCTCACACACTCGCCCCGTGCCAGCCAGACGCTGTTGCGTCGTGAGAGCACGCCTGGGACGTCCTCGAACGACGACCACCACGTCACGTCGTCGTTCCACGTCGACGCAGACGACGTCGACCACCGCAAGCGGTTTCTGAGTGACGCGGAGCGGCTGCTCGTCGACCACCCGCGGGAAACCAAGCTCTCGTTCGCACAGCTCGAGTCGAACGACCCGAAGCTCTGGTACGCGACGCCCGTGCCGACGATCACTGGCTTGCTCCAGACGAACCTCCAGACCGGCTTGTCGTCGAGTCAAGTCGAGAACAAGCTCCAGACGTACGGCCCGAACGCGCTGGAAGAAGAGCCACGCACACCTGTTTACATCATATTTCTCCTCCAGTTCTACAACCTCATCATTGCGATGCTGCTCTTCGCGTCCCTCGCAGCATTGGCGTTCCAAGAGTGGGTCGAAGGCATTGCGATCCTCTTTATTGTCACGCTGAACGCGACAATTGCGACCATCCAAGAGAACAGTGCAAACAATGCGCTCGAAGCGCTCTCGCAGCTCTCGAGTCCCCAGTCGGTCGTTGTCCGCGACGGCGTCCAGCAAGTCGTCGACAGCAAGTCGCTCGTCCCAGGCGACGTCGTGCTGCTCGTCACGGGTGACGTCGTGCCAGCTGACATTCGCCTTGTCCACAGTGTGGACCTCAAGTCGAACGAGATGCTTCTCACAGGCGAGTCGGAAGACGTGTCCAAGAAGTTTAACGCGTCCATGGCGCCGCCAGCAGCCGGGAAAGCGAGCAAGCTCACAGCGGACAACATGGTCTTCTCGTCCACGACTGTCACCGCTGGGAACGCCCGTGGTGTCGTCGTCGAGACTGGGATGAGCACACGCGTCGGGTCGATCGCTGCACTCCTCAAAGTGAAGAAAGGCGGTGACGAGCGCGTGGACGGGAGCAAACGGCCGTGGTTGCGGAACCCACTGGCTGACTGCATTGCCCGTCACAAGCCAAAGCAGACGCCGCTCCAGCGCTCGCTCCACAAGCTCGGCTACATCATGGGCGTCATTGCGCTCGTCGTCTCGGTGCTCGTGTTTGTGATCGGCCTTGCGCGCGACTACATTGACCCGAAGCACCCGGAGCGACCTGGTTGGCTCACGATGATCATGTTTGCAGTCTCAGTCGCAGTGAGCGCAGTGCCGGAGGGCCTCCCGATGGTCGTCACGATCTGCCTCTCGTCCGGCACGACCGCCATGTCGAAGAAGAATGTACTCGTGCGCAAACTCGCAGCAGTCGAGACACTCGGGGCGGCGTCGGTCATTTGTACCGACAAGACGGGTACACTAACGGAAGGCAAGATGACAGCAGTGAAGCTCTGGGGCGACTTCAAGGAATACGCAATCACCGGAAAAGGATTTAACCCGGAAGGCGGTATTTTCCTCGACGGCGTGAACCAGACTGCACCCGGCGCTGGGAATGTCCAAGTGCGCTCGACGCTGCTCGCGAGCGTGCTCTGCTCCAACACGCACCTCAAGCAAAAGGAAGTCGACGGCGTCATGAGCTGGGTGCCGTTCGGGAACTCGTCGGAAGCCCCGCTTGTCGTCGCTGCTGCCAAGGCTGGGATCTGGGAAGATTACGTCGCAGACGAGTACCCACGTGTCGTTGAAGTGCCGTTCTCGTCATCACGCAAAATGATGATTACGCTCAACCAGCTCCCGGCATCGGCAAAGTTCGGAACGCTCCAGCTCGAGCCAAAAGCCAAGTTCGTGGCGTGCATAAAAGGTGCACCGAACTACATTCTCGACAACTGCACGCGGTACTGCCGCACGGACGGCGTGATGGTGCCGCTCACAGACCAGCAGCGCCAGCAAGTGCTGAAAGCCGTCGACCAGCTCTCGTCCCAAGCGCTCCGTGTGCTCGCAGTCGCGATCAATCCACTCACTGACATCCCGTACGCAATCGACTGCGACGACGCGGACGAGAAATTTGAACGTCTCTCGCACCCACTTGTGCTCCTCGGGCTCGTGGCGTCGATTGATCCCGAACGAGACGGCGTTCGGGACGCGATTGCAAGTGCTCGGCTCGCGTCGGTTCGCACAGTCATGATTACGGGCGACTACCTCAAGACTGCTGTCGCAATCGCCAAGAAGATTGACTTGCTCCAAGTCGGCGCCGACGAGAACGAAGAAGCGACCGACTGCTCGCAGCTGCGACCCCGTGGCGACGTGTACCTCCCAGAGCCGGACATTGACGAAATCACGTCCCGTACGCTCGTGTTTGCACGTGCGAAGCCAGAGGACAAGATTGAGATTGTCAAGTCGCTCCAGCGCCAAGGACTCATTGCTGCCATGACAGGTGATGGCGTAAACGACGCACCGGCCCTGAAAGAAGCCGACATTGGCGTCGCAATGGGCATTTCCGGGACGGAAGTCGCGAAAGGCGCGTCCGACATGATCCTCACGGACGACAACTTTGTGAGCATTGTCGCGGCTGTGGAGCGGGGTCGGATGATCTATGCGAACATCCAGAAGTTCGTCATGTTCCTCCTGTCGACGAACATTGGCGAGATTCTGCTCATTGTCTCGTCTGTCGCCTTCGGGCTCCCCATGCCGCTCGAACCGCTCCAGATTCTCCTCCTGAACTTGTTTTCGGACGGGATGCCAGCAGTGGCGCTCAGTCTCGAGAAGGGCGACCCGAAGATCATGGAAGACATGCCGCGAGCCAAGACGCAGCCGCTCATCCACGGCCGCTTGTGGCTCATTGTCGCGTGCAACGCCCTCATCCTCGCCCTCGGCGCCATGGGCACGACGCTTCTCGGTCTCTACTGGAACTTTGGGCTCTTCTTCCAAGACGACATCCTCGCAGCTGGTGGCGGGTCGAACGGTACCGACCTCACGAACATCACGTGCCACCGCTGGAACGGCATGAGCGCTGGCTGGCAGCTGCGTGGCAACTGCAACGCCCGGCTCTCTGATGGCACTGGCTCGTTTGCGTTTGGCGCGTTTGCTGGGAGCCCAAGTATCGTGGACACGCCGGAAGTCTACTGCGACCCCGACGTGGGCTTTGAGTGCGTCTCAGAAGGCCTCGCACGGGCACAGACCATGACGTTTGTGAGCCTCGCGTTCACGGAAGTGCTGCGCGCGTACACGCTCCGGAGCTTCACGGAGCCCATGTTTACGCGCATGTTTGCGAACACGTACATGCAGTTTGCCGGCGGCCTCTCGCTCACGCTGACGCTGCTGACGACCCACGTGCCGGTCGTGATGGACGACATCTTTGGCTTTGCCTACCTCGCGTGGTTCCAATGGCTCGTGCTCGTCGGCGTGGCGCTGAACACGACGTTCTGGGGCGAGCTCCTCAAGACGGTGCTGCGCCACCGCGACTTGGAACAGCAGCGCTGGCGGTCGATGCGCGAAGGCTTTGACGCTGTGCTCCTTGAAGTGCGCACAGTGCGCCATCATGTGGAGAAGCTCGAGAAGTAAGAAGGTGGACGTCGACTACTGAATGAATCGATTTCTGTTTTTGGTTTCGTGATTTGCGTTCTTTCCGTAAACGACATTTGCCTCATGGAAATTGGGGACATGTGCTCATGGATATGAATGAAAAGCCATATTCTAGTCATCTTCAGATGGCTCCCGTTCCCGCAACGGTAACGACGATTTAACGACAAGTAGAAAGCAAAGTTAACGACTTGAAGCAAAGGTTTCAAACATGTAACTGATATTTCACGTTAGATAGCGCAACAGAAAATGATAAAGCAATGGTAACGAGGATATGCAACAAATAATTTATTTCTGAGAGGGGGAATATCCGAGAATGTAAATATAGTATTCGCATGGCTTTTCAAATACTGAAATGTAATTGTAGTTTAAAAAACAGCTGCTGACTGTTGAATTTTACAGCGATCACTTTGGAGACAAGGGACACATTGTCCCGTGTTCCAATGATGTTTTAAGGGATACAAGATACATTCGGAACACCGCTTCGCAAGGATTCGCTTGCTCGCACTTCCACATTCTCCAAGTCGCGCGCCATGCGCCGACGCGAAACTCCACCAGCTGAACGATCCGAGCGCAGTTGTGGGTGCCACCGCGCAAAAACCTCCGATGCAGCCATTTCACCAACACGATAGCAACTCGGCGCGCAGTTGATGCAGTTGAGGGTCAGGTCACTCGAGGCCTTGGAAGACAGAGTCGAGAGAGCGACCATGGCGCTGCGAGACGTGCTGTACGAGAACGAAGAGTTGCTGATGCAGATCCGCCTGGAGCGGCAAGAGGCGCTCGAGTTGGCGGCGTCTATCGGCATCGGCATCCGAAGGGCTGGCACAAGCGAGTACATGCTCAATTTCTCTAGTGTTGGCATGTGCGTGCGAGAAGCTAATGCAATAATCGTGTTGAGGTTAGTGTTGTGCGGCAAGTGCATCAAATAAAGCGTGATGTAGCTTCACGTGCGTATCGAGCACACGCGGATTTTTCTCTGGTGCAGGGTTGTGAGGACTCACCATCACTCACGATAACCAACCAACACTCACCCGTGCTCACTAGCGTATTCATGACAACATTCTGCACAAGAGTGTTTGTTTTGATTACGTTAGTTCTGCACTTGGTGTAATCCTGCTAGGTGCAATGATTACTTCTGATCCGCACCCACGCACGCACGAACTGTGCATCGCAGCATCGAACACACCCTGCATACAAACA
>JAASGD010000538.1:0-20426 GCA_023334115.1 Globisporangium megalacanthum
AGCGTGATTTTTCAACTCTCTCTTTTATTATGTTTTGGTTTTGAAATGGTGATGAAACTAAGGGAAACTATGGCTGCCTCGCAGCCACTCAATAGTGGAATCTCCTGATTGGCTAAAAGGGCGCTCACTTCAGCCAATGGGAGAATATCCCGTAAATGAGATAGAAAACCCTGAAGGTGCCCGAATAGGGACACTCCTGGTCAAAACTAGGAGCGTACCTACTCGGGTGTGTAGGGTGACCCCGTTACACGCGCTCAGATGCACGCGGTTGAATAACTTCCACTTTGTCGCGTGGTCGTGCGGCATGTCCGGGAGAACATATCGCCTGCTCTCTTCTCATGGGGCTGCTCCTCAAGCTCGTCCGGTTCTCAATGTCCACGCATTGGCACGCGAACGGCCCCACAATTCACTGCAGATGTGTCAGTCTATCGAACCACTCTTGTTCACACTGAAATGCACTGCTACATACCACAGCATCCCCTGAGGCGTCATGTCAGGCGCGACCACGCGGCCGCTGTTGTCCGGCACCTTGCTCTCCCGCTCCACGGTGCTGTCGCGCCTGCTTGGACGGCGCTGCGTCAGCTCGGTTGTTGGTCGTGCGCTCGGAAGCGCTTGTTCGGTCGATGGTAGATTCGAAAGTATGCGAGCTGGAACGACCGTTACGTTTGGAGGAAATCACTGGATGAGTGAGCACCATTCGTTTTTGTGAGACAGTTGTCCTGCCCATTTCACAAAGCCCACTCTTGAAAAGCGTGAACACAGATCACACCGAATTTGTGGAAACTGCTTCGGCGGCTCCGAAATTCGCATATGGGAGTAAAGTCGTCTCAAAATTTTCAAGCCATTTCTATTGTAAGACACCCTCGAATCTTGTATAATACAAGATGTTTTTTGCGCATCTTGTATCTTGTATTATACAAGATTCGTATTTGGGGGGTTGAGTGTTCCGGTGATGTGCGTGGCAGGAGCCAGCGGGTACAGCGGTGTTGTCAATCATATTGACGTGGACGGCGAGTGTGTGAGCGTGCAAACGTGCGGACCGGCGAGTTGGGTCGCGCAAAGCAACTAAATTGCAGAGTAAATTAATCAAACTTTGTAACATTGCGCTTCATGTTCCGTTGACAATGATGCGCTTTGACCACGCCTTCACGATCCCACAGACCGTGCCTGTTCTACCTGTTCGCATCCGAGATGCGACGGCTGACGTAGTGGGCTCCAATCACTAAAGTACTTCCTTCTGTACGCGCATTGCTTGCTCGCGAATTTCTGATCTCCACTGCTGCTTTTCACGTCCGATCTCTATCGAACTGTACGGTCTCAGCAACCACAAACCTATCACGCTCTGGGCGATCAGCATGGCTGATCCGACTTCCCGTTGAGCTCGATCACTTTTGTCGAAAGGGGCGCTGGCCATGGCCTCTACACGATACTTGTAGATGAGTGCTCCGAACGTGACACCAGCAAGCGATATTAATTTGGACGACTAGGTGCTGTGGTTGTACGACGACTCGGGAACTGGAAGCTCGGAAAGTGGGTCTCATGTCGCCACTGAGTGCTTGTGTGTTGCTGCGCGTTTAAAATGTTCACAGTGTTGCACATGTTATTGAAGAAGCCTGCTCATTGGTGCACATGCCTTCGTCGTAGCCTGAAGCTCGCGCTTGACAACGGCGACATCAGCAGCGACGGCGCGAACACCAACATATTGGGAAGCCGTGCAGAAACGAGTCAAGACGCGGGACGTTTGTGCCACTCCCCGCGTCGATGCGCTTGCTTGTTGTAGACACTGGTAGGGACCCCAAATTGTGGAGGGCGAAAATGAGCGCAGTCTTAGAGCTCCAACGCTTTAATCTTATACTGGCTCGATTCGGCACCAAGTGGGGCAGAGCAGGACAGACTGCTGTTCACACGGCGTCATGGACCAGGGTGATCGGATGGGTATGGTAGGTATCGCAGAAGTATAGTGTCAACGACGAGGTGAGGGCGTGGAGAAAGCTACGCTTCCCCAGTCGTTCTGGATAGTTTGAAAAGAGAATACGTGGCAGGTCAGGAGGAGCAGTCGTCGGCATGTGGGGTGGCAGATGGGGTCTGCCCAACCGCCGAGATATGAGCAACTTTCTGGTCCCGGCTTGATGTGTTAGCAAGTACTTGAACAGGTTTGCAAAGCCATCAATTGATCAGCGACCACAGTGAGCAACTTTGTTGAGATTGATGATGCTACTCGAGGACGCTTGAAGTGCTGAGCGGCGATGTGTTGAGTGTGAACGCAAGTCTTTTGTCAGGACTTGGTCGCTGTCGTCTCCCCACGCGAAGCTAGCAAACGATTGATGTAGCCAGTGACGGCCTTCTCGTCTTTTGAAACACCGACGATTTCGCCAAACACGAACGGAGACAGGCTGAACTTGTCGAATACGAGCTGGCAAGCCAGCGAATGAATGGGGCCGCGCTCCCATTGGAACGCTGAGACAAAAGCGAAATCGTATGTGAAGCGCTTGTCTCGATCCGGGTGACCTGTACCAATAAAAAGCTCTGCATCCAAGCGAGATTTTCGAATGCTAGACCACCGACGTGTGAGCTTCTACCGCTCATGCACCACTGAAAGTTGAGCAACCTTCTGTCCTTTAGAGACCGCACGATGTCTCGGTCGAACTCCATCTTCCCCATGGCCGCAAGGCCGTCCAAATTCAAAATCGTACATGGCTTTTGATGGCAAACCCACTCGCACTCGACTATTTCATGTAGGACTTGTGCGGATTTCTGCGAAACTTGGCCTACCACTTGCTCTCGTCCTCAAAGCGTTTAGTGCCAGTTGCCGTCTCCACTTGAGGCTGATGAGGTAGTTGAGCGATGTAGAGGACCCCGTTCGTGCTGTCGTCCAGTAGGTAGGCGCAGTACTGTCCCATAACCTTGCACACCACGTTCTCTGCGCTCAACCCTTGTAGTGTTGCTGCTGGTGATACGTGCACATGAAGGAAGCGGTTGAACTTATGCTCAGCAGAGGCGTCCTGCAGTCGGCTCGACACGCCGAGCTCCTCGCCTATCAAGTCCCGAATCACCGCTGGCTGCATCGAAACGGCACGCACGGGCGCTACTGGTATGTGTCCATGAGCCAGGGCTGTCTCTTGTGGAGGATGGAAGTTCACAGGTTCGCTGACAAGGCGTGCAAGTCCGATGATGCTTGAGAGTTGTTAGTTAACTTGGTTTAGAGAGTGCCAAAGGACGCGCTCGCGTTCTGTTGTTAATATTGTGTCAATCTCAGTACTGCTCTTCGAATTACAATTTGAACCGAACAACTCTGAATAGCCTTCGGTAGCACTGAAGTACAGACAAACCTTTGGCAAAGGCAAAGTGATAAACAGACCTTGGAGAAATCAACTTACATCAAATTACGAGAAGTGCAAATAACTTCTCAAAATGCGTTGAAAACGGAAAAATGTCAGTGTGGTTTGCACGGCTTCATGTTTTGTGATGTGGTGGATGATGTTCAAAGTTAGCACGACCGATCCAAATAGCCAAGCGATCCCGTGAGGGACCTGGTTTGGGGTTTCAGATAACCAGCGCCCCCCAACTTCGAATCAAATAGCAATTGGAGAGCAGACAATCAAATAAACTACAAATGCTTGTTACTCATCAATGTCCATGTCAAGATCTTGCACTTGCGCGACAAAACGCAACGAAGTCACAATGGCATCAACACTCATGTCCACCGCTGGCGTCTGGTCTACATGAATGTCTGAGAAGGCGCTTAAACCGCTGCAGATTGTGGAAGTAGGAAGCGCGCACCAACTCTCGAGCAGCCACCTGATCACTGACGATCTCGTTGGCCCTGCGAGCTTGAACGGAGTTGCTTGTTCGCTGGCGCCACGTGTGCGCAGTTGTCACTCCATGTTGCTCGCTCATGCCGCACGCATGTGCAGCTTTAGCAGCTTCTCTCATGCGAGGTCCGCGGGCCGGCACACGGAGGTGTAGCCAGCTGGAATCTTGAGAAGTATGACGTTGATGTGAGCGGCGCACTCGCGCACCGCTTGTGTGAAATATCCGCTAAAGTCGTCCCAGAGTAAGAGGACTGGGACGTGGGAATTTGGTCGCAACCCAAAACGCACCCGGAGGAACTGGAGTGAGAGCAACGAATTCCACCATCCTTGCCCGTTGCAGTGCACATGGACTCCCGTCTTTCTCAAGAGCTCTGCCGCTTCACGCCACATACATCGTCTGACGCCGTGTTGGTGCTCGTCGTTGTAAGTTCGTGTGGCCTCAATTCTTGGTGGTCACTGCTTGAGCACAGCGACAGAGTTCTGCTTGTTTCTGTTGGCGTCCGGGCAAGCATCACAAACATTCACAGTTTTTCAGCGTCGATGTTACGCACCCATAGCATCCTGTTGCCCTTACCGGCAATTGTTGTTGTCGGGAGGTACTCGTAGTTTGCGGCGGTCTCGTCGGCTTTGTATACGGTGACGCAGCCGAGGGTAGCGATATCGTGATGAACGGTAGCTGCAAACGCAATAGCCACTTGACGAGCATGTCATCGTTGAGCTTATCTTTTGTGACGTCAACATCCGAGCGAAGGACAAGAACAGATATACTGACACATCACCTGCTGCGGAGCGTGGTTGGTAATCACGACGTCAGGTCTCAACAAACACTGCATTGGGGTTAACGATATGATCCAGAGCGCGTAACATTTTGACTGTGACAGCACTGGAACAATAGCGGCAGCTGAGCACACGTTGCTTTTTGCCGTCTGATAGTTTTATGCTCTTCGGGGGGATTGTAATGCTGATGAAGGGAGGCTCTGCCGCCAGCGCCGACAGCATTATCGAGGGATAAAAGACACTATCATTCGCTGCTCAAAACAGTGGAATCGATATTGAATAAGTGGTAAACAAGATGTCGTTGCTGGCATTTGACGCACAAAACAAACACATAAACGTTAAAAGAGCGCTCGTGGGGATTGAGCAAACTGAACTTCAGAGACGCATCTGGGCTCAGACCACCGTTTTTTTACCAATGCAACCGTCTTAAAGCGACACTGCCGAGAACCATATCCGGAGCGTTCATTAACAGAACGGACCAGGTATCCACGTGTCTGCACTACTCATAGGTGTTACCATTGAGGTTGTCCGTTATGGTGTCATTGTAGCGCACGACACCACACAAAAAGACATCGGTGGCAGATAATGGTAAATGGTAGACGCGCCGCTAACATGCTGTTATTCGAACGCTGGTGGCATGCAGTGAATAAATGGAACCATGCGACGTAGGTGGGAATTGGTGCAGATCACTGTGGTACCCTCCAGAAACGTCCAAGCAGTGAGGGCAACACGGTTAATTAAGCTAACGATGAGCGTTCCTGTATGTCCCCGTGTACGACTATGGCAAAGTTGTACTACCTCTGTCCCAAATCAATAGTTAGATTTACTGATATGCCGTGCGGGATTCGTCAAAATCGCGCTCGAAGGGATGTGATTGGTAGATTATGATAGGTCGAGAAAAAACGAATTGAATGATATGCGTCATGCTTCGTGGTGAACCTTGAAAGCTGAGAACGATGACTCAACGCACCACACGCCTCCATATATTTTGCTTTTTTGAGAAGATATTATTGATTTCGCCCCTCCTCATGTTTTTGGCTCAATTTATCTGCCAAAAAGCATCAAAAGCAAGAGATCACGGAAAAGCGAGCGAAGAACCTTAACGCGTAATGAGATACCGTCGACAACAGTATAACCCACCTGTCCACCATCACTAACACAGTGGTGAAAAGCAGTGCGTCCGGTCGAGGTGAGCGTGCGGAAGAGATGCCAAACGTTTGGCTTATAAATGTGCTTGATTTTTACTGTGCCCAACAAGAAGCTGATAGTCTTGGCTGCAAAAAGAGGGAGGAATGACCTCCAGCTTCAGTCAGAGCGTCATGTGAGTGCGTGCTCATTTTATCTCACTCTAAATCAGACAACAGTACAACACATAGTGAAATCAAATCAATTTTGATACTATTGTTTCGGGACAAGGTCGAAAGTGCCACTAAATATAGTTTTGGGACGGAGGTAGTACAAAGGATCCGTATAGCTGGCCGCTGATGTGGACGCTTTAAATTGGAGTGGACGGTCTACACCATTTTGCTACTCAGTCTCCTGGAATGGCAAAGGTTATTGTCTCCAGTCCGCGGGCGCCGTGAAAAGAGTACATGGTAGCACAAGCAACTTGCATATTCATTTGCCGTGTTAGCACATAACGAGGGTGCCACTCCGACAGTTGAGATAAGGTAGGGAGGTGGGCAGCGCAATTCTCACCAAGACTTTGTGATGGTGCTCGCTGGACGAAGTAAACAGCGTGGTCCTTTTAGATGTGTTGCTGGGTCGATCGATGTACAGATAGCGACAGAAAAAGACGCCACCACACGGAACACAATTTGTACCAGGCGACAAAGCAGCTGAAAAGACACAAAAACACGCGATCCAAATGTGATCAAACTTGATCGGACAAATTACAGAAGATACAATCAGCTAGACTTATGCCATTTGAAGGGTTTCATGGGATGCATACTAGATTTAAGTCGCTTTTATGAATGAGATCAAACCATAGCAACCTCGTCCCGATGGAGCGCTTTCTCAAAGCTCGAGCGAATCACACTCTCGTCGACCGCTCCCCATGCCGCGATCGCACGCTTGATCATCGTGAGCGATTTCTTGGACGCGATGCGCGGTTCGTGGGTCTCTGAGAGCCACAGAAAGCGAAGTTTGGCCATGAACGGGCCCATAACGTCTACATCTAGTGGCTGACTAACACTTGTCGTGTACGCTGGCAACGAACAGACCGTACAGCACGCCTTCGTCACAACAACTTCCTGCGCCTTCTCACTTGTGTGCGCTACAAAGTCGTCGACTATGAGGACCGACGGACTGTCGATCTCGCAGCGAAGGCAGCGCTTACGTATTGCCGCCACACGTCCTGGTCCACCCAAGCGTTCATTTTCACGGCGTAGAAATGTCGGCGTGGATAGCGTGGAAGCTCCCGTTGCTTGATCTCGCCTGGCTGTCCCTTGACAACAAAGTACAACAGGAGATTCTTGGCGTCCGCTCGCACAGTCAGAACCGCCGTGAAGCGTGGAGATCGTGTCGCCGTGCCGAGAACTTTCAAGGAACCTCCGACCTCTGCCCATTCGCGACGAGGCAGGTCGTTCAGCAAAACGCTTGTCCCGTCGACATTTGAGGATTTCTGACGCTCCATAATCACTGTACGTTGACCAGAAGCGAGCGGTAAACGACAGGCGAGCAATGCGCAGCGTCTTGGCCGGCTCTTTCGCGTGCGCAGGAGTGAGTTGGGAGAAGCCATGCCTATTGGATAGCAGCACTAAATACGAGCACACACACTAAACCAATTCAAAGCAAGCGAAGTTTGAGCGTACCTTTTTGCAAAGCGCTGAAACAAACGTATAAGAAGATTGTAGGCACGAGTTGAGTCTTTACCGTCCATAAACTGAAGAAACCATTCAGGGTGGTGCTTCTTCACGAACGCGATCATACTGGACGTTGAGAGAAGCTGCTCATCTCGACACACGTCCTTCATGAATAGGATCAAGTCCTGCGCAAAGGACACGATCTCTTTTACGCCATGTACACTAGTCGTCTTCCGCTTATCGCTCCCATCAAATGCGGTGATGCATTGAGAATCGCGCGCCCAGTCGCGCATCGTTCGGCGAGGGATGTTGTGAGTGCGAGTCGTCTCAGAGACGCCAGTCTGTAGCAGGAGCTCGAGTGGCTCGCGCTTCGCCTTCAGCGTGTATGAATCCTGTTTTCGTGGCATCTTGCCAAGTAAGGAGGCTGGAGGAGCGCTCAATCGCACTGAATGAGAGCCACTGAATCCTGCTCATTGGCTATTGGCTAAAAAACCGGAAATCTAGACATTTTATTTGAGGATACAAGTGGCATTTTTGTGATGTCACCAGAGTCCGACAAATGCTGATGGCGTCTTTTTCCGTGGCGGGAGTTTTTTCGTCGTTATCTGTGTTTAGATCAGCCCCATACTGAATGATCTGTGCAATTTACACTTTGAGTGGTGGTGACCGACTCAGGTGGGTGCTTGTAAACAGAGATGCTATGGACTATGAGCACAGTGAGCACTGAACTTCACGGGTACATGCAACGATGGCAGGCCGACTGAACCTGAAAACAAACTGTTGGTCGTGACGCCGCAGGGATGGCAAGGACAACGTTGGTAGAACTACTTTCGCCAAGCTTTTGCCTAGATACCGCAACGCGGAACCACGTCGGAGATCTTTGAGTTGCTAGAGTACGGTGCCGAAGTCTATCTGCTCGATAGTGATGGCCGTGATTTCCTAATGTACACCGTTGGGTAAACGCTAAACTGTACCAACCAGAATGTTCTGCGGGGGCACGGATACTATCATGACTGGCAACGCCGACAACGGCGGTTGCGGCCGCGAAGGAACTCCGCTGTAAACAAATATTCCGATGACCCGCTCAGTTCGGCCCCACGATCGCGGCAGGAGCGAAATCTAGTACGCGGTCTCGTAACTGTGCGTTGAAATAGCGGTTAGATTATCCTGGGTAATCGGTAAGCCATGCTGTGATGTCTCAGCGCAATATTAGTTGTGGGGTGGTCTCCAACCTGGACCAGACAAATACATCTCCACAACAGCGATTGAATGTCGCTCCACTGTTTTCAATTGAGCAAGCTTCAATCAAGTTATTTATGCTAAAGGTGACACGAGTGACGGTCAACATCATATATCAATTATAAAAATAGAGCACTTCACAATGCATAGGTAATTGTGCTTGTAGAATATATTACAGTGGAATTTTACACAATAACAAGTTTAGTTGAGGAGGTGTGGTAGCACGAATGTGGTACAGTAACCCTAGCCCGATCGGAATCATGGCAAGTAAAAAATATTAACGATTCCATTAGATTTTGGAGGTATATTTACCGTTGAATGTATTGCAAAATAAATGATGAAATGTATTGTACAGGCAAACCTCTAAGATTGATACATCATATATGAGAGTTTATTAAACACATATAGGAGTTTATTGGTTTAGCGAATTCGCTAGAAGTAATGTTTTATTATTCCCCCACATAGACCTCCGCCAAGTAGGGAGGCCACGCCAGCACGATGCGTACAGCTCAACAGAGGTGGGTGTCCATAGGCGAGCACTAGTAAACAGCAAGCCTCTTATGAGCGGTCAAGTTCTCGGCAATGTCAGATACCTCTCACCTCCGGATCGTGTGCCGTTACCAAAACGACCAATTTTGACTGTGTGGTTAACTGCTATGTTCCTCTTGACCTTCCGAATCACGTAGTCAAACAGAATCGCTCAATTTGAATTTGCACTCAAGTTCTGCTTGCGATGGGGCAGCCACATGTTTTGTCTAACATTCAGTTGAAGTGCATAATGAACAGAAGTATATATTCACTAGACGCTCACAGATATTTAAACCTAGATAATTCACTATGGCACTTAATACGTTGAACTATTTACTTTATTTCATGATATTGCAGCACATTTTTTAATATGACAGTGTTCATATTTGACCATGTATCAATTTGAGAGGTTTGCCTGTATAAGGGATGGGATCCAATAACAGTTGCCTCGAGTCGGACGGCTGTAACAACTCTGTAGGATCCAGAGAAATGTATTTTGGAAGGAGGTTCGTCCACAAAAGTACTTTTTCCAGCAGGAGGAGCTTTGCCTTTGGACAGCCCAACGTACCAGGTTAAAAACCAGGTCACATCCGAATTTGCTCGGTCCTGCTCAAGCCGCTCAGCTCAAGCTTCACCCGACTGACCGACCCTTCCAGCCCCAGCCTCAACAAACCCCCGGCGTAACGACACTTCCCAGCACCCGACCCTTCACGAAGTGTGAAACCTCCGTCCTGAACGACTGAGTTTTCGTATACTGTGGGGGTTACGGCACCCAAGATGTTGGCATGAGGCGAGAAACCGCCCCCGACCGACAGAGGACCTGAGCTTCGCCACGGTGCAGCGCACACCCACGACAAGCAACAACCCGAGAGCATGCTGGCAACAGGGAGCGCTGCTGGCAACAACCACGCGTCGAGCTGCGAAGCTCCCGCGGGTCGTCTGGAGCAGCCACCAGCCACTCCGCACCCAAGACTGGTGAATGACGGCTCGCGAGCATTGGCGGGTGGCCCTCCCAGTGAAAGCAAGTCCACGGATTAAGCGCAAACCAGTGACAATGGAACGAAGGCGGCGGCAACAGGCAGCTCGACGGCCGAAACGCCGGCGACACCTCCGTCAGACCCAAGCTTCAAGCAATCGCCGCAGCTAACCTACGCTCAAGCAGTCAGCTGGCACAGCAGCTCGACACCACTAGCGCATCGCCCAGAAGCGCAGTGGCAGACGGTCATCTCAATCGCTGGGACAGTCTTCACAGCAGAGGAGGCACAAGAGATCCGCAAGCTGTGCGACACAACCTGCCCCAGTGTCTCGGAGCGCAGAGCGGCCAATGACTTCGAGAAGCGAGTCATCCGTGGTATCTTCGACGGCAGCGTGGTCGTTCGTGGGATGCCCGACTTCTTCAACCTTGTCTTCACTTCAGACCAAATGGTGGCGTTCCACAGCTACTTGCGCGAGCACGTCGAAGGCGAGCTCTACGCCATCCTGCCGCCAACTGCACACCTCTCGGATGTGGCATTGACGACGAATCGCCTCACGTACCAGATCCAAGAGATCATCTCCTTCCATAAAGGTGGATGCGAGCATGTGGGCGAACTACTACACGCCTTGAAAGTAATCACGAACGACAAGGAGAAAATGACCTTCCACTTCAGGTTCTTCACTCGAGCAGAAGCAACGAGATGGGAGTCGTACACAATTCCCTTATGGAAGGCGATCTTGTCACTACGCAACGTGGGTAGCGCGCTTGGAGCGGACCTGCCATCAACCAAAGTCAAGCGATACCAAATCGACTACCAACTTCGAGTCTCGAACGTAGCCGAGCACGTCTCAGTACACCGGCTCCACGAGTACCTCAAGGCAGTGTCAGGGAACACAGTAGCAGAGTTTAAGAATGCAGATCCAGGCGGCCGAGTCTCGCACATCTCCACGACATGGACTGTGCGATTCACCACCCCTCACTGCCCCAAGGTCTTGCACGGCAAGACGCACATCGACTGGATGGGCCACTCGCTCTTTGTTCAGCACTACCACGTTGGACGCGGACTCCCGTGCCAAGTATGCCACCACATGGGGTACAAGACATCGGCGTGCGTAACCCCAGAGCGAGCTCGAAAGCCCAACCACCTGTCTGTCAAGGTCAGCATGCAAGGCCTGGCAACGCTCCCACCCGCGAAGTCCTTTAGCAACGAGCTCAAACTTGTCAGCTTTCTGTTCGCAGACAACGTGGAAGAACTAACAGCGGCGACGACCACGAGCGCAGATGGCAGCAACAACGCACAGACCTCCGATCAAGAACCAGACGGCGGCTACGCATCAGGAGTAACGAGTGCAATAAATGCGACCACGATGCCCGCGCCGGCACAGACGCCAGGTCAAGCACCAGCGTCCCACCCAACAGTCTAACCGAAAGTAGCTGTCAAGACAGTGAACACAAAGACCGGCAAGACAACGAAATCCAATCCAAAAAGAGATCCAATAATAAGAAGGCCAGAGCTGCAGAAGACACCAACCAGGAGAACACGGAGCCTACTGAACATGAAGACCCGACGACGCGTGCAGAAGGTAGTGTCAGTACGACAACGGAAGACCTTTCGAAGCAGGAGAGAACACTGAAAGCAGCGCGAACCAGAGCGGCCAAGACCTTCTTCAAAAAAGCAAAGCCGATGCAGCCCAAAGAATATGACAATAAGGCGCTCATCGTACGTCTACGCGACGCACTGGAAGCGCCCAAGCACGCGACCTCGGTCATGGAACTGCTGAACGTCACAGGTGGCCGAATGTTGGCTACGGCGTGGTCGGGCAACTGTCAATATCTGGCGGTCATCGAAGGAGAGCTGTCTCCCCCGATCACGAAAGAGTACAAGCACGCACGAACAGCAGAGGCACTGATGAAGCGTTACAAGACGCTTATCGCTCGCGCCTACTCGGAACATGACCATCATGAGTTTGAACCGACTTCTTTGAAGGGAGCACTGCTCGTCTCCGGAGTCGGAGAGACCGAAGCCGACCGAGTCGACAGAACGCCCAGTCTGAAGCAAGTCTACTGCCAAGAGCTGGCACAATCCAGCTGTGCACTTAGCCATAGTATTCCGGCGAAGATGTGGGGGAACTCGGAAACGCTGCGTCTTGGTGCGAAAGCACTTGAACAACGCATCTTCGTCATTGAGGCGGACAACCAACACGCCAAAGCGACATTCTCCGTCAATGAACTGCTGGTAGCAACCAACTGGAAGACGAAGCAAAAGTACCACACGGCCGGTCTATGATCGTTGCAACCGGCATCTCTCCTCACGGAGATGCTAGCAGATGTGATCAAGCACGCACAGCCACCGATAGTCATCATTCATATCGGCGGCCACCACTTCAACTGGGTCCTCTTCCCAGAGGTATCGAAAGGCGAATTGGTCAACTCGGGCCTCCCAGTCGCCATTGGGAACAAGATTCAGCGAGACCTGACTCACTTTTGGGTCCCATCGATCGAGATCGACGAAGAAATGACCACCGCATCAACAGACGCGCCGGCACCGATAACCGGCGACGACGGCAGCAGCTCGCCAGACTACATGGAAGATGTCGAAGAAGACCAGCACAGTTCGCACTCCTGTGGCGAATTCTACGTTGACGAAGAGCACACCACGGAGGAACCGTTCGACTTCGGCATGGCTGACACATCTTTGACAGACCAGTGCCTTTCCCCGGTAGTGAAGATGCGCCTCGACTTCGGCGACTCACCAATCGCCAAGAGCAAACCTGTGGACCAAGACACGGATAACAGGATGGAAGAGCACAGAGTCTTTACGTGCAGTTTCCCGAGTCCATCGCCGCTCACGCAAGAGGAAAAGACGGTGCTCAGCAGAGTACTGCAAGCCTACTGTAGCAACCACTTCGAACGAGTAGCAGAATGACGCGGCACATCAGTGGAAGAAGCGTTCGCTTACGAACGCCACAGGCACCACCTGATGCTGCTCGACGATCGCGAAGAAGACCGAGGTCCCTCTCCACCAAGCTCAGACTCAGCGATCTCGTCGCCAGCACCCAGCTCTCGACAAGATAGCGCTGCAGACACCAGCGCCAGTGTCACGGGGGAAGACACAGATGACGGGATGGGGATGAGAACACCAGTCGCTACCCGGCTCGGAGCCCGCAAAAGAGTGGAGACGCCAGCCGACAGCACACCACAGTACACGCCACGCGACCAAAAGAAGCAGTGGATGTCAGATGAAACCTCGGACAACGATGAGCCATCCTTCCAGCTTCCAGACCTGTTCAAAGTCACTGGTGTCAAGCACCTGAACCACGAACGAGGCGATTGGACGCAAGCTAAATCAGTGACGATGCCCGCCTTCAACCAACCTGTGAAGATGAACGAGTTTATGAGGCATAAGGCAGAGTTGTGGGGAGACTTTCTGCGCTGCTCAAAGTACCCACTGCAGCAGCTAGCCATAACGACCCTGACGATGCGAGTCGCATGGAGCTCGAGAGCGCGGACGGATATCCTCATGGCCTGGGCGGTCAGTGTCATCCCACTCCTACCTGCAGAGCAGCAGATGACGCACTGGCAGTGGCACGAAACGTACGGAGCAGCAGCTGAGTACGACAGAGCGATGGCAATGGCAACGCACAAAGACCATTGGAGCGAGCTGATGCGTACCTCGAAGAACACCCTGATGGCGGCAAACGTGCGGCGCCACCGGCACAAGACGTCACAAGACACATCTGCCACTCTACTGCTAGTGGCATGTGTCTTTCCAGAGTGTGTCAGCCTCCTGTGCGGTACGGAACCAGAAGAAAATACCAAGCAGGACGGGGTACCATTCTGGACAGGTGAACTGTTCGAGTGGGACGCACTAGCACGCCTTTGGATGGAGAACAAGGAAGTGGACGAGGCGTTGTTGGCGGTCATGGAAGGAGCCGACTGGGATCCGGTGCGGGGACTCCTGACGCGAGCAAGTTTGCAGCTGCAGCCGAAAGACGCCAACGCGGCTGCGAGCCGACGCTAAGGGCACCGAGGTGCCCAGCGGACATCCCGTGGCGACAGGAGACTCCGCGAAGAGACGCACGTACATGGCTCAAGCTGCTGCAGCTCCAGCGGCAAGAGCCCCGCCGGCGTCACGCGACAACGTACAACACATACGAATGTGGATGGATCGTGAACAGGCACAGCACGTGACGTACAAGAGGAGCTGGACTGGAGTAACTCAGAACGTCAGAGGTTTTCGAGATGTGGGAGACAACAGAGTGCGTTGGATGACGGGCTGGAAGAGCATGTTCGGGACAGACCAGACCGACGCCGTCTTACTCCAAGAAACACACGTCACATCAGCGAAAGAGAGAGAAGTAGTGCAACGGCTCTGGTGCGCCGTCTGGGGTATCACGCATGAGCAGAAGGCGTAGCGGTCGTTCTGGCCGATACACACGGCACGAACGGGTGGAGTCGCGATTCTTCTTCACCCGCACGTGAACGGTGCGTTTCGACAGGTGGACCAGGGCATACTCTCAGAACGGTGCATTGCGGTCGAAAGCGACGCGATCAAGCTCGTGAACTTCTACGCCCCGACACGAGACGAATCCACGCGCCAAGACAGCTTCTTTCAACCTTTGACCAGACTGGCACGACCACGAGACAAGTTGTTCCTACTCGGCGGCGATTCAATTGCGTTCTCCAGCCCGCATTTGCGTTCTCCAGCCCGCTTTTGACCGCTACCACGTGGCACGACAGGAAGCTGACGGCCCGGAAAGCTCGACTCAGGCGACAACAATCGAACATCTGGAGCTAGTGGACACACTCAGTGATCTGCACGGTTCGTTCCTGACACCGGACGAGGCGCGCCAGTACAGAGCAGACTACCTCACGTTCGGTTCATCAGAGCATGGAAGAAGACTTGATCGGTTCTACATCTCACGAGACCACCTGGAGTTTGTACGACAGCAAGGCGCTCGACATCCTATCAACCACTCCGACCACAACGAGTACCTCCTGCAGCTGCACCAACCAGGAACGTCACGGTCAAGAAGTGGGCTGCCAGCTTTATATCCAAAGCGCGGTGACCAAGCTGAATCGTTCAAGGCCAAGCTGCAAAGCGAACTGGAACGAATGATGAAACAGCACGACTGGGGACAACAAGGGTGCACAGGGTTGGCAGCTCTGGTATCGAACATCCAACGACAGCTTCGGGAAGTCAGCAGGCAGACCAACACGTCGGCAAGGCGAACAAGGCGACGACGCACCCTCATCGAACGGCGCAGGACATTCTCCGGCGTCGAAACAGAACTAACCCAGCAAAACGGTGGACGACTCATTGTGAATATTGCGAAAGAAGTTTGCAGACGTCATGGGCGACTGTCGGCTAGGCTCCAAGAGCTACTTCAAGCGAATCTCCGGGAGACAGACAGACCACAGCGTCACGCGACTGACCAGAGCGGGCAGCGTCATCCTGCCAAAAGCGGGATCGATAGCAGACCGAATGGCACGCGGCTGGGCACCGATCATCACGGCCACGTACTCGGACGAACGAGTGGCGAGTGGCTGCAGGCATGCAACGCTCTCTGTGACTTCAAGAAGCTACCACAAGTGTCGGCAGAGGACAACATGTGCCTGGATGCGATGATCACAACAGCTGAAGTGGACGAAGCGATCGCGACCATGGACCGTGGAAAGCGGCGGGCATCGACAGAGTGCCCAACGACTTTTTCAAAGACTTCTCACCGCTTCTCGCGCCGATTCTAGCGCACGAGTTCAACAAGTGTATGGCAGCCAGCGCTTTCCCAGCAGTTTTCGACGTAGCGGTCATCGCGGCTTTGAGGAAGAATGGAGACTCAGAGGACGCGATGGACTACAGGCCAATCGCCCTTCTCTCGACGGTGTACAAGATCTTCACCAAGATCTTTGCATCACGACTACAGCGTTTTTTGCATACTTTAATCGGGGAGGAGCAGAACGGATTCGTGCGAGAACGGCAGCTGGAAGACAGTGTCATTGGAATGCAAGCATCACTGCTGCATCAGTACTGCAATGCAGAAGAACCAGGCACCGACAGCTCCATGATTCTTATTCTCGATTTCAAAAAGCATACGATTCACTCAAGCGGCCATTTCTCCTTGCAGCCCTCTCCGGATACGGCTTCTCAGGCAGCTTCGTACGACTCGTGGAGGCACTACACACGCATACCACCGCCCAGTTCCAAGGCGAACATTCGCAGACAGTTGCAGTCACTAGGGGGATCCGCCAGGGCTGCCCCCTCGCGCCTCTCCTGTTTCTTCTCGCGGTGGAAACACTCGGTCATGCGTTTCAACAGCGACCAGAGATAGCAGGGCTCAAGTTTCGAGTGGGGAAGGAGTGCACAACACAAGTCTTTGCAGGCTTCGTAGACGACTCAACAATCTTCCTCCGGCACGAAAAGGACCTACAGCGCTGTGTGGATGTGCTCGAGCTATTCCGGCTCGCATTAGGATTGGCGGTCCAGCCCAAGAAGTGCGTGGGCATTTGGTTGAACACGGCACGCACCACCTCGGTTTACGGAGGGTTCCCGTTCCTGCGGCACGGAGAGACGGCCAGGTATCTCGGAGTTCTCGTCGGCACGGGTCCCTTGGTCCGTGTGAACTGGGAACGAAGAATCGCTCTGCTCCGAACCAGGATGGGAATCGCGAGCCGGGTCACAACCAGCACACTCGGGCGTGCTTTGACCCTGCGATCGGTGTTTCTCGCCGGAGTAACCTTCACAGGCCGGTTCTTCTCGCCACTTCCATCACAAGTCTCGGAACTGAAGAAACTGATGATCACTTTCCTGTGGGAAGGTAGAACATTGCCGGAACATGGGGCAACCAAGCGACCCGTAGCGAGTGCTGTGCAGGAGCTGAAGCGCGCACACGGCGGTCTAGGGCGGGCGGACATTGAGCAAGAGCTGGAACTGATCGCAGTCAAACGTGTCTTCCGATGGGGCACCCGTGCTCAAGGTAAGTACCAGATACTCGCAGAGATCCTGATGAGACACCCGACTGGAGCCCTTCGATCAAGATCTTCCGACCTAGAGATCGACACGCCACTTTACCTGATATCACGACAACCCCAGCACCAAACGCGACGCAGCATCAACAGACTGTGGGACCATGGCCGGCGCGCGCTCGAACACCACTTGTTCAACGAGCTCGAGTACCACAAGCTCACCACCCTCTTGCCGCAGGCACTGCTGCAGGATCTTTACAAGCACTGCCAAGTGGAATGGACGGCGGTCGACACTGGAACCTGCCACATCACATCCCAGCACAGGAAGGACTGGAAGGCGTTGCAAGCACGCTGGTACGCAAGCGTCTCTTGGCCGCTACGTTGTGTCTGGGGCAGAATGACGCCAAACCACAACACACTACTACGGGACGAGACGGGTGGCCGCCTGTCAGTTCATTGTCAAGATGGTGACGCCCCCTGGATCGGCAAGTGCACGCGATTCACTCCAGCGACATCGCACACCTACCGGTTCCAAACGGAACTCCCACCGCATTGGAACAAGGCACGAAGAGAGCGCATCGTGAAGCTCCTCTTCATTCAACACCCAGCACTCGACGACCATAACCCGCTACTAGACCCGCAGGCACCAGTCGTGTTCGCAGCACAGACAAGCTTACAGGCAAGAACGAGGGAGAGTGACGGAGACGAACAAAGGAGCTGGGACCCTCAACGCGACCTTTGGCTTCGCTACACAGGACCAAACACCCAGCCCCTTCTCAGAGATGGAAACGCAGTCTTCCGAAAGCTAGGCGACAAGGAACCAATGGTGTGTGTCCAAGCCCACCCCATCACCCACCGTTTCCCTCTGCCGGACGGCGCCACATTCTACAACAGAGCTCGTGCAAACGCGCAGTTCGGACGCTTCAAGGCGAGATGGGACGGTGTGAAGAGGTTGATCCGACGCCTTCGAACACAGACAGCCGGTATCTCGAACCTGGCGCGTCGCCAAGCGACGTGGGTCAAGCACGACGCTGTAGCCGCGGGTGCAATGAACAAGGTCTCCTTCAACGCCTGGCACAACAAGACCCGAGCGCTGACAGCGACAAACGCCTTCTTTCTCTACCGCATGCGGGTCGGAGGAATGCACACCTTCCGGACCGACAGAACGGAACGACCAACATGCCCGCTTGACGACTGCGGACAGAAGAACAGCGACTCACTACCACACATTCTCTGGGAGTGTGAGTGGCAAAGCGAGTGTGGGTGGCAGTGCTACGAGCCTGGACAAGGACACAGCTCGCGGCCCCTGGCACAGACGACTTTCACGAAGCAGTGTTCGGGCTCTGGGCTCCTCGAGTCCCGTTCACTGTACGCACAGCGCTGCTCAAGAAGATTCGGCAGGTTTTGCCGACATACAGAGCCGCGTTCCAACAGGCATGGAAGACGGTGTGCGCGATCACTACTCAGCAACTTTGGCGCTACAGGTGCGACGAGCTATTCAGCGGGGACTACCGCTCAATCTTTGAAAAGGTGGGAGCACTGTTTGTCCGGCTCAAAAGCGCTATGGAGACGCTTGGCGAGTACGCCAGAACGCAGCGTGACCACGACGCGCGGGCAGTGTACGACCTACTACGGGACTCCTTCAGCTCCGACACTCAAGTTGAACCAGCAAGGTCGCTGTCAGCAGAGTCTGGCGAATGGCGTCTTTGCTACGATGGCGGCTCTCGAGGCAATCCGGGCGTCACCGGAGCAGGAGCAGTACATATTCACAACGAAGACGGCCACTGGAAGATCAAGTGGGCTGCGTACGAGTTCCTCGGCGAAAAAAGCACCAACAACCGAGCAGAGTACGCGTCGCTCTGCCTGGGGATCGAAGAAGCAGACAAACGAGACCTGGACGAGATTATCATCACTGGAGACTCCCAGCTCATCACACACCACATGAACGGCAGAGCAAGTGTCCATGCGAAGCACCTTCGTGCACAGCACCGACGCGCACAAGAACTGATGAAGCGCCGCCGAGCGTTCAAGTTCAGACACACGTACAGAGAGCACAACAAAAAAGGCCGACAAGCTCGCCAACATAGCGATGGACCGGCGCTCATCCTGAGCGACCAACTTCGACGCTCCAGACGACCAAACTCATGACTTCCACCGAGAACTCCTGCCCCTTCTGGCACAGGACCTCCAGTTCAACCCCACAACTCCAGCGAGTCGAAGCGGCCAAACAGGCACGTGACAGCTGTGATGGACGTGGTCCAAACACCAGTAGCGTTGTCATTGGTGTCCAGGGTAGCAGACGACATTCTGGTAACGTAAATCATCAATTGATGACCCAAAAATGAAGGCTTAAGAAAAATGATCAAAGCAAGCAGAAAATGAGTACAATTTGGCTGCCAATGTGACACAAAGTAGCTCCATTCTATTTTGCATTTTTTGACACCATTCGTGTGAACAACACAGAAAAACTGAAAGCTGGACGTGTCTTCAAAAATCGCCATATTTTGGTCAAAAATCAAATGATGACCCACTCGAGCATCCACATAAACCATACACACTACGACATCTCTGTGCTCACAACTCCCTCGCAGAACACACCACCTCGCTTCTTCTTCCTCCGTGGCGAGTGTAGCATGTCCTCCTTCCTCACGATTTTCTCGGTCGCGTCGACCGTCTTGCGTGACCCATGTTTTCGAGCTGGAGACGGCGGGAGAGCAACAATTGTTGCTCGAGCTTCATCACGCACACGCAGCCACTCTGCAGTACCCAAATTCGTCTTCACGACACCTCCTGATTTGCTCTTGCTGCTTCGCTCGACCATCGCTGGGAAAGAGGGGGATAAAGGCCACAGCATCGGAACCCGTTGACCGCAGCGCTGGGATTGGCGATGATTTTGCTCTTGTACGCAGCGCTTGCCACGGCAACTGCTTCTTTGCGCGAGACGGACTGGCTGGCAGAGGCGCGAAGGAGCTGGCGAAGCAGCTTCGACACCTCTCGCTTAAACCCGCGAAGACGGCGATGTCCAGTGGCTGCACGAGATGTGTGGCATTCGGCGGCAAAATCTCGAGCATGACGCCGCGCTGATTGCAGCGGTTCGCGACAGCGGCGCTCAAGTGTGATGAGCACCCGTCGCAGATGAGGAGCAGGGGGCGGGGGACATGCTCCAGGACATTGTCAGCAAAGTGGTCGATCCACAGCTCGAAAATCTTGGCGTTCACAAATCCCTTCTCAGCCGTTATGACGCCAGCGCCGTCGATCGAGCAGCCGTCGAGCGACGTGCGGCTCACACGCTTCCCAGGCACGACAAAGAGCGGCGGTATCGCACAC